>VZTH01002163.1:99389-214515 GCA_013397815.1 Aleadryas rufinucha
ACGGACACGGGCTGCGCTCGGCTCGGCACAGCCCGGCACAACCTGCCCTGGCATCGGCAGCGACCGAGCCATGAGTCGGGCGCTGGCCGGGCAGCTCTCGCCTGACCGGCGCGGGGAGAGGTGCGAGGAGAGCGCAGCCTGCACGCAGGCTCCTCGCAGCCCAGCCCACCGCCACAATGTATGAATTGCAGCAACTCAACCCAAAATGGTCGAGGAACCACGGCCTGGGGGCTATTAGTAAGAGCTTAACGCGGCCCTTAAGGGAAAATGCATGGTTTCGGTTTGCCAGCAGCGGACTGATGCCTCGCGGTGGCGAGAGCTTTTGGGATCTGGTGGCCGCAGCCGCCTCTACTGGCCCTGGCACGGCCGCGAGCGCCGGCAGCTCTCCTGGGAAAACCATGGTGG
Source organism: Aleadryas rufinucha (assembly GCA_013397815.1). NCBI lineage: Eukaryota > Metazoa > Chordata > Aves > Passeriformes > Aleadryas > Aleadryas rufinucha. Next base: position 99,795 of record VZTH01002163.1, read on the forward strand.
AAAGCTGAGGCTGGCTGGGAGCAGAGCACGGCGCCCTGAGGAGCCCACCTTTCCTACACGGGTATATTACAGGCCACCATCCTCTCAGCCCAATAAGACCAGCTCTGCTCCAGCTCTACAGCCACAGCAGAAGTAAAGCCCTTTTAAACCATGTAAATCGCATGTCAGATTATAAGCTTATAGAAACAGTTCCGGACTTCATGGAAGAAACGTGACGTGAGCAGAAAAATTAGTGAAAGATAAGGATTAATGAAAAATACTATCTCTATTTGCTTTGAATAATGCCTATGGGGGATATATTTAAAGAAAACTTATGAGTTAACTGAAGTCACCTTTTCTCCCAAAACAGGCATTGGGAAATAAACAACCAAAGAGTTAAATGTGGCACTCACTGTACCTTGGAAAGGCTAAGATAGTGAGGGGCACCTTAGTGCAAAGATGTGAAGCTCTGACCTGCTAAGCCATCCCCAAATTGCAGCACTCATCTTCTGCCTGATGTGTGAACTCGTGGAAGAAGGGTACGGTACAGGTTATCCCGTCACAGGGACTGCAGAATTCGAAGGAAAGATGAATGATTAGGGCTCTGGAAAAATGCATATCTGAGCAGAGAGTGAAAAAAAAAGAAGAAAAGCTGTTCACCTAAGAAAATAGAGATGGGGAGTTTAGATGTATGTTCCTAGAAATGGTAGAGTAGAACAGTAGAAAAAGAACCCTCATTTTGGGTTTATAGCACAAAAAGAAAGGACAGTATTATAGCTTTGCAAATTAAAAACAGATTGAAGGAGATACTTTTTCACACAATGTAACTCTGTAGTTGGATTCACTACCAAAGATGGTGGCTGGGGCCAGGAAGCCAGCAGAGCCAACAGAAGATGGCATGCTTAGCAGGCAGCAGAAATGTTATCATGTTCCTCACTGTCATGAACTGTTCAGAGGCTATTTTCTATCCAGAAACCAAAATTTAAACCTTTTCCAGAAGTCCAGATGAGATCTGCTTTTAAGGAAGAATTCTCTCATATCCATACAAATGAAATGTTTTGCTGCTTTCTTGACCAGTGTCAGGCAGTGGATTCAACAGTCCTCCCTCCATTCCAGTCAGGCACAACCTGGAGCTGTAAAACAACGGGCTTCACCACCACCTGGCAGTATTAGCATGAGGAGGCGGCTGAGGAGAGATTCCCATCTCCTGGTACTAAGCTGCGTGCTTTTTAAGCACTGAGGCTTCTGTGGAAGAGATGGAAGATGAAAGAAGAGCTTCATGTCTTCAGAGACAAAAGTTCTCAAGACTGATGATGATTAGAATATCTGTTTTCAAAAAGCCATAAACGTAAAGGTTGGTAGATGAGCAAATGCACACACATCAAAAGGATGCCTCTGAACTTTGGAGTGATACAAAATATGGAAGTGCTTTACTGCCATGTAACAGCCCAAGACCACGTTTGTATTCACAGATACAGAGCATAGAGGGTGTTCAAAATGGAAGACTGCCGCGGTGCCCTGAAAGATGGGTGTGCACAGGGTATAGTGTCCATCTAGGGAAAGCTGACAGAGAAGAAGAAAGGTAAGGAATATTTTATGGGAAGAAGGGGAAAACAATTCTCTGGCATTTTATCTGCATTTGAATGGCTTACTTATGGCTCCAACCCTTTTCCTCATCCTCCCCCACGCTGATTCTTCTTCATCCCTTTACCACCTTTGATAAATATGTTTCATGCAGTTTCACTGTCCAGCTTTGGTTTTTTCTCACCAGCAATGCTCTGCCTCCATGTCTGAAGCAGGTGAGTGGAGTGGAAAGGTGAATACCAGGCCTCTGCAGCTGGCAGTGTTAAGAGCAGGGTTACTGCATATCTCTAACTTTGAGCAGGGTCTCAACTCACCAGCCTTCCGTGGATGTCCCTCTGCTTTGTCTGTACGGCACACAGAGCTATCTCTGAATGACAGGGCAAGTGTCACAGAGAAATCCTTGTCAGGAGGAGGACTGAGGTGTTCATTTTACTGTGTAACAAGCCTCAAGATTGCCCTTGAGGCGCAGATCCATTCACTGGCATCTCTAGTAGCTCTCAGCAGCTGAGGGAAGACCTGGCTTCATACATGCAGGTTTCCTCAAGCACTAAAACAACAAAACCCAGGAAAAAGCACCAGCATGTAACAAATAACCCTGACATATAATGATGATTTCTAGGTGCTCTCAGTGAATAGAGCTGTACTTCTCAAAAGCCATGTTTAATTAGTTTCAATGCCAGCCTGATGGGCAAGGCAGTCTGTTAGAAAAACAGTGCTTTAAAGGTTCAAGGACTGATACAAGAAACAGCAGCGATGCAGATGCAAACCTGTCTCCTCCACTGCCAAACATGTCTCACTAAGCAACATCTTTGTCTACATACAGCCTGCCATCTTTCCAATTATCCCTGTTTTGTCCTCTGTGTAAAATAAGTGTCCCACTAATACATTTTTATATTGATGTTATGAATAATACAACACAACTGTATCTAACAGTTGAAAACACCTGCATTTGCAACTGAAAGCCTTCTGGCAATCTGGGTAGAGAGCAAGACATCAAAGCAGAAGCACTGTTGAAAGGGAGTCTGGAGAACCTAAGAAAGCAGTAAAATAAGAAACTGATGTAAGCTCTTACCTAAATGTACAGATTCATTACTTTTAAGTCTAATTTTCCCATGATGGGGAAATTAAATTTTTTATTGTTTAGCCCATTAAAAAAAAATAAAACTAGTAAATGTATATACTGATTTGAAAAAGTGCATAGAGTGTCTTTTATAGAGTGGTTTTTATCTATCTTATTCCTTTGTTTCCCTTTCCAGACCCACTGTTACATCTGCCCTGCTGAGCACGGCACTGTTCAGAGCTTGTGTGCTGCAGACAGAAAGGCCCGCATGTTGTGTGCCTTAGGTTTCCTACACTTCAGAGCTGCTACAGTAGGCTCAGGATATGTATTGAATTAAATTCCTGCCTCGTTTGCCTTTCTAGCTGACCTGAAAAAAGGTTGATTTTAGGAAAGGGAAAGTATAGTAATGAACTCCATAACCCATCCAGGGTTTATACTGGGGTGTAACACACATCCTAACTCACAGTTCCTAACCCATTCGAAAGACATCTGAGAGACTAAAACAATCTTTACTTTTTAGGTCTCTTAAAAGGGTAAAAGCTACCAGTTTGTTGCCTCTGGGTCAGCTCAAGCACAGTGCAGAAACACTTCTAATCTAGCCTTTTAAATCTTGTAGTAGCACAAACAGAACAGATTTGGCATAAATGTGTAAAGATTCTGAGCTTTAATTTATTGGCTTGAGATTTTCTAATTTTAAGCTCCAGCTGACAAGGAATATTGAAGGATGTGTTTGTGCTGACATGGCTACAGAAGTGGTTGTGTTTAGATTTTTCCGTTCCAATGTATCTAGAATCAAGCGATCATATTTGAAGTAAAACCACACTAATTAATATTTATCTGTACCCCTTACAAACCTGGAGTCCCTAAAAACGTTCATGGATTTCTCTGGATAAAGCTCAGATCAGTTGTGAGTCTATCTAGGATATTTTGTTTGCCTGTTTGAAAATCAAACTGTGGAACTAACCGGGACCAGATGCAAGAGCTGAAGGTTTTGTATAATGAGCTAATATTCCTCAGGGTCAGTGGATTTCTTCCCAGGCAGTGAGTTCTGAAATGCATTGAATCAAATTCAGAATAAAACCCAGGGCTGATAGTAAGGGTGCTAAAATTTTCCCAAATCAAAAAATAAGAAAATGCTCTCAAAAAGTGAAAAAAATCATAGCCCAGAGTGGTAGTTTTGGCCATAAACACTTCAGTAATAGCAAAGACATGACAGAGGCAATTCTGCTCCTTGTTGTGGTCTTTGGATGAGGCTTATGCCAAGCTCACTGTCATTGTGCCTTAAACAGAAAGAAGCCCAGGTTAGATCTTGTTTCCATAGTAAGAAAAAAAAAAAAGCATTATTTTTGGTATTCCAATTTCAAATATAACAAGAAAATTTTATGGTAAAGGTGAACAATTTGGAGATGAAACTCTGAGGAGGAAATAGATTGATATACGAAAGACTAATTTCAGCCTTTACATGGTTGATCCTCTCCTTCTCTCCATAAAAGCTCACCTTTCCTTATTGCATTTCATCTATTCTCATTCCAATAAGTACATTCCTGCTTCTTTGTTGTGAGACTGTGAAGTATAAGTACTTATCAGTAACACCCTGAAATAAAATCTATTCTGCAATAACAGAATAGAGTTCCCTTGCCACCTAGAGCAATTTTTCACTTTAGTCACTTGAGTTTGAACTTGCCTAGCTCCAGGAGATCCTGTCTAACCCCAGTTTCTTTAACAGTTAATATCAAGCTGACACCTACATCCACACATTCCCATAGAATAGGAAAGTATGAGAAAATGCTAACTTTTGAGGAGTGAAAGCTGTTAAGCTCTCTTTGCCAGCACTGGAAATCAAACCTCATATATCACTGTCCTTGCGTGGGTGGCCTGCTTTCAACAATGGTGGCCTGTTTTCAACACCTTCTAAAGAAGTTTTAATTCAGTCTGGTACCACATCCTGTAACACACTCAGCATCCCTCAAAATCTTGCACTGGGTACATCCAATGTTCTCATTTCCCAGTGTAAGTAATAAAACCTGTCACTGAGGTGAAAGCAAACTATGTGACTGGCACACATAAAGTCACAAACTTGAGTGAGAGCACCTGTCATCTTTGGAATTGTCCCATTGAACAATTACCTAAATCCATTCCTTCAGACTCCCTGTTTGACTGCCCTCTAACATGATTCCTACGTCCTGATACATAAAGTGATTGTTCATGAAGGATGAATTTTATTATGACAGTGCTTAAATACAAAATTGGATAATCCTATGCCATTTCAGGATACTATTTCATGTAAGTTTTGCTTTAAAAGGTTTCTTTTCCCTTTGGAATTTATTATTATACCAAATTTTGCACTGTAATTTTGCTCTCATCTCTAGCACTTATGGTCTTTGGACTTTTCTGAACCATTTACATTATTTACGTGTCAATCAAGGAAGTTATAATACCAAATAAAAAAGACATATTGTCAAAGAATACCCCTGCCAAAAGTACATGTCTCTTGCCCATAAGACAGGTCTAAATTTATAGGAAACCAAATGCAGGTTTACTGTCCATGAAAATTATTAGTCAGTTTTGGTTTGGTTTTGCCTTCTAAGAAACAAGGATCATTTTCAATTCTGAGTGCTTGTCTGTTTTGTTTTGTTGTCATGGAATCACAGGATAGATGGCAATGGAAGAATCTCATTTCTGGAGATCATTTTGTCCAACCCCTCTGCCTAGAGCCACATCAACTACTAAAGGTTTCTCAGAACTGTGTACAGAAATTCTGATAATCTCCAAGAATGGAGACTCTGCACCTTCTTTGGGGAGCCTGTCCTGCTGTTTGACCAGTGTTGCAGTCAGAAGGTGTTGCTTTAGCTTTAAATCGATTTTCCTGTATTTCCCAGTTACTCATTTTGTTTCTCTGAGTTAAGATTCATCATTTTGCACTCAGACAGTAAGAGGGGAACATATTGCATCTTCTTTTGTTCTCATGGCAAGTGTAGAGGACCCTGAGGTGTCTTTCCAGGACAAAAGTAGGCTGTTCCAACTCAGACCGGGAGAGCCATGCTGAAATTCTTGCAAGCTGTTAGCAAATGGTAGCATGTCTTATCCTGCTGAAAGGATAAATCTCAACCTGTTTCTTCATATTAAGTAGTCCTTCCTTTGCAGCATGGTGAGGAAGGAACTGTACTTTGAACTGCAAAACTCCAGGATTAATCTAAAGCTAAGCACATCCTTCATAACTGTTCTGTGAAAGTATGCATAGGAATTACTTCCAGTTATTGTAAAAAAACCCAAAACCCAAACATTGAAATTATACATCTAAGATTGTCTACCCCAGCTGAGAGTTTAGTTTTAAATGTTCATACTTAGCTGTGGGGGAGTGAAACAAAAAAGCCAAACAAAATCCTGCTTAATCTCAGGGATGTTTCCATTTCACAGATAGTTCAAACTCAGATGTGACTTATCTGCTCTTAAAGGCTGTTAACTTCACCTCACAATAAGCCAGAAAACTGAAATGCTCCCAGCAGAACTTGTAAGTAGAACCAGAAGTGCTTTGCCATAGGTGCTTGTTTGGAACATCATGATAATGACCTTCTCATTTTATACCCTCTAGATTTCTTCTATCAAACATGATTACTCAAAGAAGTCAGTTTATTAAAAAAAAAAAATAAGAGCCTCAGATTTTGAGAGAATTAACGTTCCATTACACTTTAGCACAGAGCTGCAATCAAATTAAAATGAGGTTGAGTTCACTGTACAAAGAAAAAAGATTTGAATGGTTTTGTTTGGAATCAAAGCAGCTGGAAAATTGGAAACTAGCTTTAGAATAGCTGAGCATTTTTATAGCCAGAAAACATTCTACAGTCTTCAAAGTCTTCAGATTATATTTAAGATTAAATGGTATCAAGTTATTATTTTCATTTGCTTTCTTTAAACTATCTAGCTAGTAAAACTTTTCAAAAGGCACAGGAACAAGTATTTAAATTATTGTTCTTCTGCACTCTTTCCAGTAGAATGGGCTAAATATATTTGATCTTGCAATGGAGATACCTGATTTTCCATCAGAATTTATGTGACTTATTAAGTTGGCTTACTGCAATCATCTGCACTTCTGGCCAATCTGTGACACGATTCGTAATATGACTGCTTTACATCATCTTTGTAATGCCATAAAATGTCACATTCACGTTAGAGGTGACAAACTTAGGCAAGAGCTAGATTATTTGGTTTGGCTGCAGCTGTTCAGAAAGCCTCTGGATAAGCTGGGAAATGATCAGTTGATCTTCCCCGAAACACCCACCCACAGCGCATACAGATTAGATTCTGGGTAGCATGTGCCAGGCACTTTCCGAGTCCTCCATATTTGCCAGTACAAGGACAAGATGAGAGCCTTGCTTACTCAGTGTTTCTCTAAATTGCAATCTAATGCAACTGGTAATAATTTCAAATACACAGATACACTAAATTAACTTGAACTGCTGGCTGAGAATTTCTGTTTGCAAACGCTGTTAATGTTATTGATTTCTGCACACAATTTTTCACTTTACCTCGATAGATAACTGCAGCAGTGGCCAAATAGTTCAACATAAACTAAATGTGAGACACTGTGTTCAATAATGTGGTCCAGCCAAAAGAGCCCTTTTTTCCCTGTGTTTCAGCATGTTTTATAAAATGCTTTATTTCACTGTTTACCAGGTAATATGGCTGTCAAAGTTTAACAGCTCCTTGCTGGGCAGTTCCCATCTTCCACTGGAGAATGCCAGGGCAGGATTTTTTTGGCTGCCCATGCATTAAAGTAAGACTTCCACTTTAAAAAATTAAGTTCTTCAAACAGGCTTCTCCATGGCAGTAGATAACGTAAAGCAACATTTCTTATGTAATTTTGGGATAAGAATTAAAACCAAAGATCAGTCAAATAGCTTACATCTCTGTAGTAAACACCATAAAAAATCACATGGATACAAAATTATCTCAGCCTGAGCAGATTATTATACAAGGAGATGACTGTCTGACATCTTCATTTTGCTTTGCATAAGCCAATCTTCTTTTTTTGGCCTCCCAGACCCTTTTCAGACAACATCCACTTTCTCTGAAATTACTGTAGGTAGATATTTACAGATATTCTATTTAATATCCAACTCAGGAATTGCTACTCTGACTCCTTGGGATTTCTTCGCAACTCCTTATCTGTGACAGTTCCATGTTCTTCTTCCAAGCCAAATCCTGTTAGGCTTTCCTTGCATGGATACCTCCTTTACCCTTCTATCCTTCACAGCTGTGTTCATGTGCCTGTTTCATCCATGTGCCAAACACTGTTATTCCAGTCTGGGTCATAACATCGGTAACATGATTGCATCCATGCCCTTCAACCCCCCTTCAGGTGCAGCAAGTTCCAAATTATCCCTGCCTGAAAGCAGGGATGATTCCAGCTTCACACGAAATGTATTATTTATGACTGAATCAAAAGGAGACTGTGAGAACAATGCAACTCTCCTTCAGTGAATGTGCAGGTACAGTGCATACTATGGAGAGTAAGAAACCAAGGAGATGATCTGAATTGGGAAAAGATACAATGCATTCACTTAAAAAAAAAAATAAATTATGTAAGCTTAGTCACAAGGCTGGATTTAGTGAGAGGGCTGAGGACATGAAAAAGGTAAAGGGCATGAGACAACTCGAGACTGTCAGAATCCATGACTGCCTCCCTGCTGGTACCACCCATCACTCCCATTCCTGCATGAACGATGTGGGAGTGTCTCAGTTTACATTTCTTCCTTTCACAGCTCTGTCTCATTTTCTTGAATTTAAAGAATTAAGATGCTTCAGGAAAGATGGAAGTTCAGGTTTTCAGGAAGTGATTTTTCTGTCTCTGCAGTACTGTCCCACCTGCACAGCACAGTTAACCTCTGAAGGTCAGCACGCTTTGACTGGAAGAGTCAAGACGGAATTGGAAAGAGCTGGGGGGAAGAAGGCATTATAAAAGCCACCAGATTTCCTGCATTTACTAGGAGTCTGTTCAAAAACCACTGATGGCCCCTTTCCCAGAAAACTAGTATATTTAGCTGTGTTCTATATACATATAATGTATGTACATGTTGTACCTCTAGCAGCCATAATGAAGCAGTTGTACATGAAAGGAATGAAAGACTTGTCTTCACAAACAAGCTGTGGGCCTGCTGGTAGATAAAACTAGCCCTGAGAGATAAAAGAAACAATGGGAAGGATTCCACTGATTGATGGAAAGAAAGAGATTTGTCTTTATGAATAAACTGTAGGTCCACTGATAAATGAAATTGGATATTGAGAGATGAAAGAAACAATGGGAAGAACCATAAATTCCATAAGAGTTAAAAAGTAAAGGGGGGTTATACATTAGAAAGGAGTCTTAGGTATTAGGCATTCTGGAAAGTCTGTACCTCTCAAGTATCTCAGCCAATGGGGAAAGAGAGAGAGGGAAATGCAGCCAAGAAATTAGGATAAAAAGGAGGCTGCACCCTCCAAAAATTTGAGACACCACAGGGGAATGCCCCATGGCCTCTCCCTTTATTCGAATAAAGTTACAAGACTCCTCTGTCTCCTTTTTGGACATAAACCTCTGGTGTTTGTGGATAATTTTCCTGACATAGGTAATGGATGGCACAGGCTATACCTGAGATATAGATATAGGTATATATTTCCTGCTGTACCTGCTGTGTGATTCTGCTCCCTCTCATGGAGTCCAAATTTAACAGTGTCCTTGAGAACCCACTGTGCCCAAAGTGCTGCCTCTTCCTGAGGAAATGCTGAGCAGTTTCCTCATTCTGACAATTGCTATTTATTGATCCTTGTCCACACTGTCTTCCTTTACATTAGGAGAGTGGCAATGTAACAGCCTGTTTGCAGCCAGTGCTGCACTGTATGCGAGTATGAGAGACGTGTTGAGACACACAGACCCATAGAAATTCCCTTCTGTGCCTCTTGGCATGTTTTCCAATTTAACTCTCTACCAGACCCAGCTTAACAAGAAGACCCTTCATGTATACAGAAATGTCAAAGGAAAAGCAAGACTCAGTGGAGGAAGTTAAATCAAGGAGAAATAGAAGAAACATAGCCAATGCAGAAAACACTGAAAAAGCTCATGAAGGTGTAATAGGCAAATGGTCGTGGAAAAGGAAAGAACAAGACAGAGGGGAAAATTGCAGAAAAATAAACACAGAGAACAGGTCTAAAGAGTCTTTTAGACTCTTTTAGACCTGAGTCTTTTAGACTCAGGTCTAAAAGACAGAGTTGGAGTTAATGGACTAAATACAGTCAGAATCTACACACAAAAGGTCCACATATCAGCAGGCTGGGGGAAAAAACCCACAACACCCTACAACAATGAAGAGTGTCCAAAAATACCACATACTGTCATAGGATCTTGAAGTCAGTCAGTCAATTACAAAAGTGTCACAGATTACCTATGCAAAGGGATGTTGCGCCTGAAGTAGACAGAAACAGCTGGTGGGTATTGATACTTTTTTCCTTATTTTCCAACTTCTTGCTGCTTCATGGCAATTGTGTTGTACAGCACATGCCAGTCATATGGTAAATGAGCAACACTTGAAAGGAAACATACTGCATATTTTTCTGAACAGCAGATTTTGACTTCAGATTGTCTTCTAAAAACAAATCAGTTTGTAAAAAAATACATTTTGGTGCTAACTTCTGCTGAAAGTACCCAGCCTCTCAGAGTGCCACGTGTTTCCCTGCTGCTTGCCCCAGCTGTCAAAAACCACTTGAAGAGTTCCTGGCTTTCCCTTTGCTACTCACGTTGTATGCAGGCATTTCAATTGACCTAGATGTATTATTACATTGAAATAAGATACTCTAGGGCAGACTCAGATGAAAATTATGTTTTGTAAGGAAATAATTGGCAATAAATAGGCATCTCCAGAATTTCCATTGAAATTGGTGGAATTATTTAGGTAAATATATGCTGTGGTCAGCCTGACATGATCAGGGTAGGGGCTCTGAGAGAAGGAAAACCCAAGCCTCAAGATGTATTATACTGTGTTCGCCTAATCTCAGTTTCCCTTACACAATTTTTAATTATTTGCAATTAACTCAGGAGATTTAGAGAAAATTGTTCATTAATTCAAACATTTGGAAGAATGAGCAAATGTAATTTCCTCTAAATGAAACCTTTGACTTAACTAAATAAGAAAAAGAATACTGGAAATATTTTAGGTTTTCATATTGGCATCCTGCTTAACAAAACTTCGCTGTCCACCAGTGAGACTTTAGGGTGACAGTAAAACAGAAGGTGCCTCTGTGCATTTATCCCCTACCCTGAGATCACTGTACTTTACTCCTGCAGAATAGCAGCTGTAAAAAATATTGAGTGGTATGAGTACTCGTGCCTGCTTACATGACACAGGCACATTCTGACCAAACTTAAAATGGAAAGTCTGGGCTCTTTTAACACCTACCAATCAATGAGTCACTGAATATAACTTATTTTCATTCCCCACTGACATGAAGTGAATTCTAAGCAGGTACAGAGGGAGATGTGCCTCTGTCTCAATTGCAATCTCAAGAGCAGAATTGATTCAACATATTTATCTCGAAAAATGCCAGGTTTTCAGCATCACACATTTCTTTCCAGAGGTGCTCGAGTTACATTTCATACCTTGTGATCAGCTGCATCTCTGAAGCAATCTATCTCCCCTTTCTTTAAAAGAAAATATTCATGAACAAAGGTAGTGTTATGAGCACCTGTAGTCCCTGAAGAGTAAGAGAACTCCAGGCATCAAAGCAAAGCATCAAAGGAGGCAGAAAACTGCAATTTAATTGCAGGAGTACATGAGATTGAATTTCAGCTGAATGAGTCCAGGACCTGATTATGTGATTTTGAACAAGTCACCTCACCCTTAGGTCTCTCTTTCCTTATGCAATGTTTGCAGCATAAACACAACAAGGCAGTCAGAGTGTGATGCAGGACAGCCCCCAGGTGTGTTTGTCTGCCCTTGCAGTGCCATTATCTGGAGGAGGAGCTGTGTAAAACAAACAAACAAACTAAAAGCAAACATGGAAAATAAATTTAATCACTTATGCTAAGATGAACTTGTAAGCCATCATAATTTAAGTAAGTTAAAATCTGTGAGGTTCTTAGGAAGGCCCAAATCACTGATGTGCCTACTCAGTCTTGAGGTACTAAAGATACTGGAAACACAAGAATCCAGAGGTTATTCTGAACACATCCCATTGGAAGAGCCAACTTCCATTAAGAAACCCTGCAAAATTCCAGCAGCAGCCTCTGGGCACAATGGACTGAAAGCAAACTGGGGATTAGACTCCTTTCATTCTTCATTTCAGTGAGATACATGCTGAAAATTCCTCCAGGCAAAAGATTAGCACATGCAATTCTCCTTAGCAGTGCTTGTAAATTACAGGTTATGTGCATCAAAATAATACAGAAAACAAAGATGGAGATACAACTTCCACAGAGCTGAAAATCTCTTTTACTGACAACACTTCTGATAATCTATAACTTCGCTAACATACCTTAAAATAAGAACAATCCCCACTGTGCCATTATATAAAGGCTCATGGAAGCTAAATGGCTCCCGAATTCCTCACATTTCTCCAGAAGAAAGATTGGTATTTTAGCCCAATCTCTGCCATGAGTAAAAGATGTCCTTAAGGGTAGCAAAAAATGGAAGGTGCAGAGGGAACAAAACATTTTCTTAGCAAAATGTTTTCTAGCCCAAATGTCCTAGGGCACCTGAAGGGAGGGACCTGCCAGCCTTAATGTGTGAGGAGCTGTCTTGCCTGGACATTTGACTATCTCAGAGGTTTCACCTGCTGCCTTCCCCTCTGTCATTGCCCGAGACATTGTCAAAGATGTATCTGGAGGTACAGAGGGGCAAGGACCAGATGAAATTGTGAACTCAGTTTGCACCATCGTACGACATTTTCACGTGACCACCCCCCAACTTCCATCACCCTGTCATCCAGAGCTAATGCCAAGTACTTTCATTCAGTTCATCCTCAGCTTGCATTTAAAACTGATCTTTTTCTACAAAGTATTTCCCTGTTATACATGCAGAGGGAAAGGGGAAGTGTGGACCCACGTTTGCACAAGCGAAAAACGTTGCAGGGCAAGATCATAATTTATTTATTGGTTTGAGTCTGAATAGCTTCATCTGAACTAATAACTCTCCTAAGTTCATTCTCTGTGTGATTTGCTCTGACAGACAAATTAGTAAAGAGATGGATAGAGCAGCCAAAACCTTTTCCATTCCAGTTTCAAGAAAATATAGCTTCTGCATAATAGCAAAACATTGAATGAGAGAATAAAATTCAAAGCTAAACAATTGAAAACTTGGGTTAAATCATCTCTTTTGCTAACCAGCTCTGCATAAGTGTTTTATGAAAAGTACAGAGCCAAGCTCAGTTCCTGGATAAAACCTATAATTATTTTATAAAGACATATAGTAATTGAGGATGATTCAGAGATAGCTGAAGAAATAGCAGCTGTATCAATCTTCAGGGAAACAGTTCACAGAACTACATTTTTAAAGACTCCTCAAGGGCAATTGCTAGCTATAGTCCATCTGTTCATAAAAATCAAAATGAGAAAAGAAATCAATTATGTTTTAAATTTAAATCAGATTTCAAGCCCAAAGCTTTTCAATTTCTTTGTCTAAGATTGCTGGCACACAGGCTTTGGATTTAAGACCTGTGTGATCTATTTGAAGAAGGGCTGGCAGGGCACACCATTACATGCTCAGGTCTCCCCTTTTGGCCAAATTTGTGAATGTTACTCCTTTTTTCCTTCTTTCACTCCCAGTCAGGGGTGATTCTGACAATGTCTCTGTCCCCTCACATTTCAGAAGCACAGTGCCCTGAAAAGCAAGCTCCACATTCCTGGCTCAGATCAACGAATTGTAGGAAGAAGTGGGATGAAAATATAACAACAGAAGTGAAACAGAGGTCACATCAAATGTCATTTTTTGCAAATGAACAGATCAGTTCAACTTCTTGGATCATAAGCCACTGCACATAGATATTAGTAGGCAGCAGAAATCATAAAGACAAATTGATGGGCATTCTCACATGGAAGGGATGCAACTTGGGAATTAATAGCACTGAATTCTCTGTAGTAGCATAAACATCATATTACATTTTTGATGGAAGAACTGCAGTGCTAAGAGCTAATACTGTACGAAGATCTCTTCAGTAGTTTTAATTGCATTAGCAATGCAAGGTCAGGTACATCTCCTTTGGTGAGACTGAATTTATGTTATTAATGTGAAGAGAAGATTCTGCATTCAGATGGATTTATCAACATTGTCTATATTAGTTGAAATGCATACTGCAAAGCCTCTGCAAGCAAGGAAAATACTGTGTATAACAATGAAAACAGCAATAAACCTCCAGATTTCCAAAGGGGCTAGAAGAACTTCACTGAGTTGGAGTGAGCAATGAAGATTTACATCAGCTGAGAGCTTGGACCATTTTTCTGTAACACCATGTAAGTCATCATAAAACATGTCAGACGCAGTATCAGTGATGAGCTCCTAAAACTTTACCAGGGTCTCCCCCAAACCTTGCTGCTTCAATCAGGGCTACGTCTGACACTTCTGGAATAAACTGCTTTCATTTCAAATCCATCAAATTTTATATTTTGCTTCTCCTTGAAGTGATTGCTTTTTGGCTGGGACAAATGATATACTCAGGTCTAGTCCCAGATTAGAGTTCACTTTGAGTACAGCTTTCCTCCACTTCTGAGGGTGCATGAAATTCCTGTGAGAGTTGGGTAATCTGATGGGCAAACAAGTTCCCTCTCACTGAGCCTGGAGGGTGAACAAGCTGACACTGGGCGAGGATGAAGGGGAAATCCAGAATAATGAAGAAAGTAACTCCCAGAACCAGCTTTCCTATCCTTTGCCCTCCAGGCAGTGAGGAGGAGGGCGTGAAAAGAGCGTGAGAATGGCACTTTCAGAGCTTCGGCAAGATGGTAGCCCTGCCCACATCACTGCCAAGTAAAGGATGGACACCTATCAGTGCAGGAGGAGCCACTGTTTAAGCAGGCACCAATCATCTTTGGAAGTTGAAAGAAATAAAATTACACTTATTGCTTCTTAATGCTTCGAGGTAGAGCTGCAGCACTGTGAAAATGGCACCTGCACCGAGCAGCCCGTGCATCTCTAAGTCATGCCATGCTTCTCCAATGCTGCAGCACTGGCTTTAAAAGCCATACTGTTCCCCAGTAAGCTGAGGTTATTTTGATCTGCCTCTTGCATTTTAGCCTTAGAATTCTAGTTTTCATATTTTCTGTACAACATGGAGTGCTGGAAGTATTTTCCCTGTAAATGGACAGGCTTAAGAGAGCACAAATGCACCCAAATGCAGAGTCACCATGAACTAGGACGTGTTATAGCCATATATATGCAGCATTAGCATATGCACTCCACAGCAGACAACAGTACTGATATGGTCCTGAGTAATTTACTGATCACTGAGTAATTAATATTTACCTCCAATATACTTCTGATCAATCTTTTTTTCCATAGCAGTGGAAAGTGGCTCAGACCACAAACCACCAGTATAGCACTTTTCTCCAGTACTTTGCATTTTCTTGTGAGGTGAACTAGAAAGATTAACTAGTCTTTTCTCAGCCACATTCATCATTTAGATGAACATGTCATTTAGGTCAGCAATGTTCTCCATTGTAATGTTTCATATGAAAGAGAAAATTGAAATGAACACATTTTTTCAGCTACTTGTTGTCAAGTGCTGGCACTCATGAGCTGAAAGGTGCTGACTCAATGGCACTTTCATAGATGAGAATTTCCCCAAAGAAATGGAGAAAAATCAGAGATAGGGAAGATAAAACTGCCCAAAAAAAGGGCCAAATCCTGGTCCACAATAAAGCCGTTCTAGGAATATGTTGATGATGAAGAGCTGCTATAGAAGCACATCACAATTGTCAGAATGACATTACCTCAGATCCACACCACGGCCACATCTGAGGCTGGTTTGGCATGCTACCTCCAGCCTGGAGGGTAAGCCACCTATTCAGACCTAGCCATGGATAGCCCTTTTGGTAAAAGGCTGCATTTGCTGCTGGCTCCGGGGTCTCCCAGTGGTACAAAGCTACACCAAAGGCAGAACAGGCCCAGAAAGCTTCCTGCTTGCAAGGTGATAGACTTGCTGCAACAGGCAAGCAGATCCTGCAGCAGCTATACCTGTGCCCTCCCAAATATACATGCTGCCTTTCTCCTCTGGCACAAAATGAAAATAGCACAAGTAACTCAGGGAAACGAAGCTCCTCCTAAGAACTGTTTCCTTGGAGGACAACAGCACTGCTAGAAGTTGTGGCTGGTGTGACTTGACCCACAAAGAACACAAATGGTTGCAGACAGAGCAGACTTTGCATTTTCATCTGATTTCTTGTACGATTTTGTAAGAGAAATATTAATAGCACACTAATGGTAGCAATTACTGTAATGAATGTAACAGCTGGTACCAGCAGCTGAGCATACATTGTGGGGTTTATTCTTTCCGTGGATGGCATGAGGTGGCTCCAAGCAGTTGCAGTCACTGTCTTTTGCTTTTCCTGAGGATCCTGAAGATTCTATTTTCAGCAAGACTGTGCTTGTGGCAAAAAAGATGGAGAGCTACTTTTGTAAGTGTGTCACCCCTCAGGAGGTTACTCAGAGCTCAAAGAAATAGGTGACGCATTCAAAATATGGTCAGTCTCTCAACCTGCTCTGGTCCTCTCGCTGGGTACAGCTCCACTGCCAAAGAAAGTGTCCTTCACCTGTGCATCAAGCAGTTTGATTCTCCTCCTCCTAAAGAGAAAACTGAGTGGAGGAACTCCTGCAGTAGAACTATGAAGCAATGAACAACTCTGGTCACTTGGAAACATTTACAAACAAAATGCACATCTGGGATCCCATGATTGCCACCCATCTGCTTCACCTCTGAACAGACCCTGTGAGAGTAAATGAAACAGAAATGTAGCACAGATACTAAAGAAAGGGCAGAAAGAAAATAAGAAAATTGTTCTGGCTCATCTTCACTCAGATTAAAGCCTGAATTTTAATTAGAAGTGAACTGGGCTCCGGCTCTGCAGAACAGGGGTACCTAGCAGGCGTTGGACTTACAGGTTTTAGTTAAACCAATATGATGATGCCAGCCTCCCCAAAGGCAATGAGGTTCAGAGGTTTACCTCCAAATTCCCAAGGGCTGCCAAACCTGGTGTTCAGCATTCCTGTTTTAAACTTGGAAGTCCTGGCTATTCAAATGCTATTCTACTCTCATTCACTTTTCATGATAGCACAGTCTAGGCAGTAGGAAGCCTGAGGCACTTCCAAACTTCAGTAGAAGCCCGCAGGAACTGAACCAAACTGCAGGAGACAAAGGAAGCATGAAAGGCAGTGGGCACTTCTGGTACTCACTTTACATGGTGTGAAAACTTAAAAGGTGACAGTGACTGTTCCTGTCACCTGCTCATCTACTGAACAATCAGGGATAATTGAATCACAATTCTTGCCTGCCCTAAGTTAAGAAATTTTGGAGTCCCCTTTAAACAAGACCCTCAGACTGGTACCCTATCAGTCAAACAAAGCACTACAGAAGTACTTTGTTTCTCGTAAAGAGCTACATGTTCTAAAACTACCTTAAGTTGTTCTCAGAATAGAATGCTTCCAGAAGTTCCAAGTTCTCAGGCTAACATCCACATCTAGTAACATGTTTGCAATCTGCCTCTCGTAAATTTGGGTCAAAGTTGACTCTCATGGCCCAGTTTCTAAACTAACAGTTCTGGTTACCCCACGCTCTTGTCCTAAGGACTATTACAGCCTACACTACCATTATGAAATGTAATAACTGTGTTTTTAAAATGCCTCTCTGTTAAAGACTTACAGTGTGAATAAAGCACAAGTTTTACATTTAAACTTTATGTACATTCAGCAATCCTCAGTGTGGAAAGATGCAGAAGAGTGTAAGGCAGAGAGCAGAGAGAATACACCAACATTTTGGCTGAAGGGAAATTAATTTCCTAGAAGCCAGAGAAGACAAAATACAGCTTTAGGATCTTTACTGATCTGACATTGCTGGAAGGCAAATCTCAAAGCACAAGGCTCAAAGAAAAACAAACAAACAAACAAAACCAAGTGGCATATCCATTAAGGTCTTCAAAAAACAAAGGGGCAGCTGAAAGGCAATCTGTCAGTGTAAAGGCAGAACGGGCACAGTTGCTGACTTCAGCAAGGAAGCAGACAGCTGCATTTTGGACAAATGAGAAACTCCGAAGAAGAATTGCTGGCAGCTCTGTTAGAAGGACATTGAAATAATAAAATCCTCTGGTCACAAGGGCAAGCATTGCAGACACAGGTGAGTCATAGACTATTTCAGGACACAAGTTTTTGAAACTCAGAACTATAAGGGACACCTACAACATGGCCTCACGTGTCTCTTTGTGACAAACACATGGTCAAAGAGAGAGAAATCCTCAGATGACTCAGCTGCCATAGTGTCATTTTCAAATACCTTGGTCTGTCTTGGTTAACCTCAAACAATCCCCTTAACGAAGAACAATTTCTGCTCAAATTGAGGCATGCCAAGTTGATGGGGATACAGGCCTAGAAAGTGTTGGCTAAATGTCACCACTGCTATAAAGCTCTTTTGCTGAATTTTGTTTTCTTTAAAGAAGTAAAAGGAAGACCATGTTCTTATTCAGATTCCAGAATATCACCCAGGAATACTGTGGTAGTGTGATTCCACTGCAACACTGTGGTAAAAGCTGTACAACAGCAGGTGTTCTGATCAGTCTTTGAGAAGGTATGAAGGACAAGATCAATAAATGCACACTGAATTGTGACAGATCAAGACATGCACTTCATATTAAAATAAAATAACATTAACACAAGCTTCAAGAAAAGTCTTTATGGTCCTTTCCCTGGTGTATTTTAAAAGCACCAGTGGTAACACAAACACCTAAAGCATGAGTAACTGTCTCACGGCCTTGTTGTAGTACCTTACTATTCATTTAATGCTGAAAAAGAGGTGATTCACAGTCCAGATGATATATCAACCCCCTTTTCCCTTTCATTTTCTTCCTGCATTGTCTGCACAACAATGATGTTGCATCCTAGTGGAAAAGCACTGTACTGTGCCTCAGGACACCTGAATTCATCACTTGGCTCAGCCACAGGCTGACACTGACCTTGAGCACGTTTTTACTCCTTATGTCCATTTTGTACACTCAGGACCACGCTGGTTCCTACTGCATTTCATGAGGTGCCCAGGGCTTTATGTAACCCAGCTTTAAGGCAAGCTGTAAATATGCAGGAAGAACAATAATCCTGAATGCATTACAGAAAGGAATGTCCCTGCAATCTCGGGGGGGAAGAATTTGTGCCTCCATTAGCAGTTGCTGCTGCAGTTCAGCGACTCAAGGGCCCACTGTGATGCTGTGCCTTGGAGCCACAGCTAGAACTGGGAATCAATTCACCAGCCATGTTCTGTCCAAATTACAGTTGTATCACTTCAGACCAAGTGGAAAAGGAGCTTGGTGGCAAAGATGCAATGTGGAATGTCGTGTTCAATACCAGGCTATTTCATCTTTATTCAGGGCTTTTTGAATTTACTTGTCATGGTCCTAAAAGAGCTGACACCACTTTCACACAGGTCTGTAAGTGTAGGTAGCACAATTTGCCACAGGCTAGAGAAGAATTACCATGAACCTTAATAATTTAAAGCGCAATATTTTGTTTAAAGAAAAAATTCAAATAAAGCATTAATAAACTTGGTCAAGTTTTTAATTATTTTTTTAAGAATTCCCTGACCCAAAGTGAAGACACAAAAACAAAAAAAACCAACCAAACAAAAAAAACCAAACAAAAAAAACCCCACAAACATGAAAAAGAGAGAGAAGGAGTGAGGGAAGATAACAGTGCCACAGACATCAGCATTAATCTTGTTATCCCAACTACACCCTGAATATTTCAGACTCTCCCCATTTACTTATGTTCTACTCTAGGTTCATTCCTGCCCTGATTAATGTTCCAGCTACTGAAAGCCTCTGATGAAGTTAGACCTCAGGGGATTGTCTATGGGCTAAATACAAAGGCATGTTCTTTTTAAAGACATGAGGTTTATTATATTCTTGAGGTTTGTTATATTCTTTCCCTTGAGACAGATAAAGTAATGCATTAAATACATAAATCTACCACTGAGTGAACAGTCAGTGGGAGGATGCATTTCTTGTCCCTAAATACAATCACAGACTACACCCGTGAGATTGCCCATTTCATTCTCCATTTAAAAAATAAATAAAATGGTGGAGTCTCACACACTTTTTGGAACCAGAAACACTTGCTGCACCATTTTTCCCATAGAACTCTTATAATATAAGATGCAGTTTAAAAGTATAGATGTTCCTTGCTTTTGTACAGTTGAATACTCCCAACGCCCTGCCGCAACTGCTGTTTTGTGTGACACAGTCAAATTTTGCCACATGGAAAGGTATTGTCCTGGTGAAGCAAAGAAAAAAATTCAATTAATCAAAAAGCATTCACCCAAGATAAAATCAGCGTTTTCACTTTTCATATAAGAAATTGCTGTGTTGCACAAACCTTCTACACTTAGGTTTCGGTATCCATTACAAGTACTTCTTTTCATGTCATCATCAAACAAATCCCTCAAAGGGCACTTTTCTGACCTTCCTGATAAGCTGACCCTGCTTTGTTCTTTAATGAATAATTTTCTTGCTTCCACAGCCAGTTTTTCCATTTCTTTTGGTCATTGAGCTCTCATATCCCTTCCCATCAGTCCCAACATTCCTGCAGAGACCAAAAAAGCACGAACTTAAACTAAGCCCTAGTTTAACTTTAAATCATTAAAGCTGATTTTCAGGGAATTTTATGAAAATTATCATGAAGTGTAATGTGGCTTTCTAATTAACAGAAAAAGCATGAGCATAAACCTCAAACTGCATGATTTTTCATTCATCTGTTCAGTGAATAGGAAAGATCCTTGAGCTTTTTGTGTGAAAAAATAGGTTAGTAATATCATGACTAGTATTTTAAACATAGTGCCTTGCTCCAGACTCTTAATTAAAAGCCTGAGTGTCAGGTAATTTGCTGTAGGCTCTCTAGTGTGAAGACAATCTTTGGTTTTTCAACATGTTTTCACAAAGAACCTCCTCATTCCTGCAGCCAGCGTTTATCGGTGTGTATATTATGTAAGAAATAACATTTAACACCTGCATGCAAACCTATCTGAGCTACCCAGAGACTAATCTGTCCGTCAGAAAGTACCCTCACATCTGGACACAAATATAGACCAGTAACTTCACGCCACCATTCAAGATGAAAACAACACTGCACTAACTACAGTAACTACCCTGTTTTCAGGGTACACTCCCTCTGGATACAGATCTGGTTTAACCTTTGATGACAGCAGTGCCTTGACAGTCTGCTTAAAGGTTTCTGGATGTCTGAACTGCACATTTTCCTTCTTCATTGGGGAAAGATGACGCCTGATGTCATGTAGCTGAGAACAGGGTGGGTTTGGCAAGGGCTCATCAGTAGTGGGCTTTGGCACACATCCTCTAAGAGCCCACATCCTCAAGCATGTTTCACAGAAGAAGAAGCACAGCAGCCTTACTTACATCCCCAGTCTCACAAGGGGCTAGCTGAAAGCCAAGCTGATACTCTACTGAAACAGCCCTGGGGTTTTTTCATGCAATTTTATCACTTGCCCAAAATCCCCACCAAAAAAGTCCATGTACTGTTTTGAAATGAAGTGACTTATTGATGTCTTAGTAACCAGTCTATTTTTATAATACAGCATCCTGATGAATGCAATCAGCCTGCAGAAGCTAGAGAGGAGAAAGGCAGCAAAACCCCCATGAGCTGGAGCTCAAATGTCAAGGAGCACTTCTGCCTTTGGGACGCACCTATCTGAGCTGTGCAGTGCCTTTATTGCAGCCAGCATGGAGCAGCACAGAAGCGTGCAGGAAATGAGAACATAACCCAAATTCTGCCCTGTTGTACAAGAGAAAATCTCACCAGGAAGTCCACTGAATTCAATAAACTTTGGCTGGATTTACACAGACATAATGGGGATTAAAAATCTGTCCTCCCATACTATGTGCCTCCTGCAAGAACCAGGGGGATAGCATCACACAGAAATACCTGCCTTGTTAAAACGAGGGCCAGCAGTGCCAGCTATGTGATTTTGGTATTGAAGTATTTTAGAATCTAATAGCACAATGCATTCAACATGGCTCAGTACCCTGGTGCTTCCCAGCTCTGTCTCAGTGGGATGCAGGGATCCATCACAGGGTGGTAAACTCCTGCAAATAGAGAACCCCCAAAGCACTGGAACAAAATGCAGCTTTTCCTACACATTGTGGATGTGCCTATAACTGATGTATTGGCATAAGGGCTTTCTTTTCTGCTTTACTTATTTGTTTAAATGAGTTATTGTTAAGTACAGTAAGTGGAGAGTACAATGTTATACCAGGACTGGAGGGGGTGATTGGCATGGGATTTTTTTTAACAGCCATTTAAGAAAGAAATCTGTCTTAAATGGAATATTATTTTAGTGCTTTTCTAGAAACACATAGATTTTCTGCCATGGATTTTGTGGTCAAAACCCAAGTGCAAGAATCTTTCCCTGAATATGATTGTTTTAATTGTGTTCCAGTGACTTAATATTTATGCAATTAGAAAGTAACTACTGTGGCATTTTAAAAGGTTCCTCTGAATGGCAAGCTGACAAGTGCTTGCATATCATTCTAAGTAAAATGACTTCACATTGTTCTGCTGACTCTAACAACTATAATTACTCTTTTATTCAAAATGTTCAACATGCTTCAAGAAAGAACACAAAATCTTCCCTTAATGTTCTAATGAGCTGCTTTCTACTGAAGAGCAAATCCTTAAGTAGGAGAACATGTAAATTGATAGGGTGCCAAGAGATACCCTAAATAAATATCACCCCATTACTCGCAGTTTGACTCAGTCTGACAATACTGAGCTGTTGGGCTTTTAGGAACTGAGTTTACAGAGAAGGAGGGAGCAGTGTGATCACTTCTCTTGGGCTTTGTCAGTGTCCTCACTATGGGCCCATGGGGGAGACAGACAAATCTGGGCATTTAGTCAGACTGCTGGTATTTTCTTTGTTCAAAAGGTACATTTGAAGACAACCACAGTGTTCAGAAACCTATTCAGTATTTTGGAATTACTCAGCAGCTCACAGGGAATACATCCCTGAGACCAATGGAAATATCACTGTTTCCTTCACCAAGCCAAGAATTTAATTCCTGGTTGGTTACTTCCCTGTGAAAAACTCATTACGAGTTTCTGCTGCTTGCANTTTGAAGACAACCACAGTGTTCAGAAACCTATTCAGTATTTTGGAATTACTCAGCAGCTCACAGGGAATACATCCCTGAGACCAATGGAAATATCACTGTTTCCTTCACCAAGCCAAGAATTTAATTCCTGGTTGGTTACTTCCCTGTTGGTTACTTCCCTGTGAAAAACTCATTACGAGTTTCTGCTGCTTGCATTAGCATTACAAAATACTTAATTGTTTTTGCTTAAAAACAGTTACTTTATATAACTCAAGTAAAGTAATGCAAATTTTATGGATTAAGTAACACTTTCAGGAATAAATAAGTTCATAGCCATGCTTTTAGATCAATTTGACACAGAACAAAAATCTCAGGTGAGCACAAGATAAGATGTAGCAGTCTCTTGGGTGTTGGAACAGCCTGCTAAGACCACAAATGGGAACCCTAGTAGGAATTCAATTTGGAAAAATACTCCATTGCTTACACCAACAAGCAGTCTTTTATGATTATAAGTTAGTGAAGTCTCAAAGAAACTTGGTGAAAGAGGGAGTTAGTGGATGGTTTGAATTTAAAAGAAAATAGATAGAATAGAAAGTACAAACACTGTCATCTCAATAACCCAATATATATTGCACCCATATTTGAAATATTGTACACAGTCTTAGCCCTCCCATTTCCAAAAGCACACAGCAAACTGGAAAAGATGTTGGAAGGGAAGCTCTCACAACAAAAGAAAAGCTTTTGAGTGAAACATGGTAGAATTTGTTTCCGATTTCTGTCTCTAAAAATCTGCTTAAAAAAAAAAATTTAATATTTATCATAAAGATGTCAATTGCCTTCAAAAATAATGAATTTTTGAGCTAAAAAAGAATGAATATATTTGTGGCAATTTCATGCCCTTAGCTTCTTAGAAAAGACAGAGTGAAGCAAAAGGGAAAATTTGTCCTATCTCACTTTAATTTGGAAAAAAACAAACAAATAAGGACAAGTGGGGAAAAAACCCAAACAACACAAAAACCAGAACAACTCATCCAAAACATAAACCCAAAAGCTTTCACATCTTCTGCCAAGCCAAAAAGTTATTCATTTCATATTCTAAAGATGGGTCAACTAGTTGTGAGAATGAATCACTACAAATGTATGTGTGCAGTCTTCAACACTGCTGGTAGCATGTTGGTTTTTGCATTTTATAAATGTGTCAGCAAATACTTCTCCTTTGCATGCACCCTCATGTTTTTCATTGACCTGTACAAAGATTCCACTTTTAAAACCTGTCTAGTTTAAGCCCAGTATTTTCTATTCTTGCCACACTAAGCAATCCAGATGGGTGGTGTACAGAGTAACAAGCTTTCAAAAATACCCAGTTCCATCAATTTCTCTGCTCCCCATTTGTCACTGCCAGACTGTAAAGAGGAATAGGAGCAGGAGAAAAAGTGGATTGCACAGAAGATTTTACAGTTTGCTTGAGGGTTTTGTTTCTTCCTCTCAAACTCTACTGTGGCTATAAAAAGTGAATAATCAAGTGGCCTGATTACCTTCTAGAGCTACAGTAATCTAATTAGTAAATCAAAATGATACATGCACGATAAAAATAATGTATTCAACAAGATCAATGTTATGGAAGGGTGCCATGCAAAAACTGTCCCTCCAGGACAAAAACTGAAATAAAAATACTTTCTCTGTTCCCAACAATGCTTAGTCTAATTTTTTTTTTTTTGCAGGTCAAGGTAGCCTAATTAGCTCTAAATAAGGAACACCCAGAAGAGTTTGTTCTATCATACATTTTTAAAGCCTCTAAACGCATGATTCAGTCAGCTGAACTCTGGAGTTTGGTTTGAAATTCAGACTGTTTTGACAACCATGATGCTCTGCATTCCCTAGATACAAAGGTATACCAGCCCTTGCAAAACTCCAACTCCCAGGTGATTTTTTTTTTTAAATCTCTGTCTTGGTTTTAGCCCAATGAACATATTCTTCTGTGGCACACTTTAATTGCACCTCATTCACATCCTTTCAGTGCAGCCCTTCGCCTGGTGAAGCACCATCAGGTGGCACAGCAGAGAAAAAACGGGCTGAACGCCAAAGAGATGAAAGCATTTCTAGTGCCTGAATGAAATCAGCAGAGTACTTAAATCTGGAGGCTTCTTCTGGAAAAGCAGCAAACAGGAGCTCCCTTGCATTACGTGCCCAACCTCTGTGCTGCACAACTGCTGCAAAGCACCTCCTTATGGAATATTCAGAGGTTCTGCAGGGAGTAACAAAGCAGGAAAACCTCACTCTGTATTTCTGAGTCACCTGTGGCAAGGTATTCACACAGCTGGACTAGCGGCTTTCCCTGGCATGACTGCAAACAGCAGGGCTGCTGGTTAAGGGCACAAAATTAGACACAAAGATGAGCCAAGGACAACTGCAAAATTCAGGTGTATGGTGCAAGGCAATGTTTGTGCATGCAGTGATACTGTACTGAAGAGAACAATCATATTAGTTCCCATATGCTGGTGTCTGTGAATAAAAAAAAAGCATCAGATTGATAAGACTTTCACTTTTATAAAACGTATCAAGAAGCTTGATCCAGCAGCCAATAAACCAGTGGCAGTTAAATTGATATCTTCCAGCTCGGGCATCATCATGCAAATCAGCAAATGCTATATTTTAGTACTTGTGAAATGCTGACATGCATACATAAATCAGGAATCACTTTGCCAAGCTGTTCTCATGCTTTTTCAGTTTAAAGGGGCAAGAGCCTCATCGAGGTAACCTTATGGTAAAGCGCCACTGGCCCCATAATATTGATACTTTTCAGAAACTCTCAGTATTTTGAAAACCCTGGCTATCAGCCAAAATATGGCTTTTAACTCCAAAGGCTTAGAAGGTTTTGGAAATAGCATACTAAAGAAAAGAAAACAACATCAGGCATCTTGAAAAAACAGGCACAGGCTTTTGTAAGTGGATTTTGCTTTCATTCCTATATCCTAAAGGGCTACTGCCCGTTACTGGTTTCTAATGATAACTAGTTCTGATTTGTGTCTCAGCAGAAACCTTCTGGGATTTTCCTCATATACTTTCTTTTAAATATTTCTCCACAGATAAGGTAATTAAATTTTTTTTCAGGATGCTAATTTTCTCAATTTACAACACTAAAAATAAGTGTCTACAACCTTTGGTTATAATTCAGCTGATACTGATCTGTAATTTTGGATGTTTGTTGAGATAAAGCTAAGTGCTATAATTCTCTGCACAGTTACAATTTTCAGGAGAAGGATTATAGTTTTTCTGTTTAAACAATTACATGCAAGAACGAAACTCAAAAATAAAAGCTAAGAATAGCAAATTAGTATGTATTTCACATTTCCTTTTCTGTAATCTATAGGAAAAAGTGTTGAATCAGAAAGAATAACTTCCAATCTAAGTTCCTATTTTTGTCCTACCTTCCAAATATCTACAGTCTACATTTTCACATATTGCTTGAAGTTTTATAAATGAAGTTAAAAAACATGGGTTTGGGGTTTCTTCTGATCTGCCATGCAGCACCATTTTATGTTATATTCTTATATGAAGAAAATTATGGAAACTACATAGCTTGATTTTCTCAAGTGGACTGTATTAGAATGTCCCAGGAAAGGGACATTCCCTTCCCAGTATTTCAGTGCTGGCAGTCTACAGAGTTTGTGGTCTGGCATAAAATAATTTAGCTATTTCACTGACTGCTTTAACTACATTGCATGTCTAAATCAGCCCATTCAAACATCTCCAAGTTTTCTTAATTGTTAGAATAAACTAAAGGAATTCTTAACGTGGCCCTACAGAAACTGACCACGGTGTTTAAACCTAAGTCATGGTGTTTAAAAACAGAATCATAGAAATATTTAGGTTGGAAAACACCTCCAAGATGTTAAAGTCCAGCCTCTGAACAATCCCCAGTTGTCCACAAAACCATAGCACTAAGAGCCACTTCCAGCAGTTTCTTAAACATCTCCAGGGACGGTGACTCCACCACCTCCCTGAGCAGCCCATTCCATGCTTAACAACTCTTTCTTTGAAAAAATTCCTCCTGGTGTCCAACCAGAATCTCCCCTGGTGCAACTTGAGGCCATTCATTCTCATCCTGTTACTGGTTTCCTGGGAGAAGAGACCCACCCCCACCTGGCTACAGCCTCCTTTCAGGCAGTTGTAGAGAGCAATAAGGCCCCCCTGAGCCTCCTTTTCTCCAGGCTGAACACCTGCAGCTCCCTCAGCCGCTCCTCACAGGACTTGTGCTCCAGACCCTTCACCAGCTCTGTTGCCCTTCTCTGGACTCACTCCAGCCCCTCAATTTCCTTCTCGTTGTGAGGGGCCCAGAACTGGACACAGCACTCGAGGTGTGGCCTCACCAGTGCCCAGCACACAGGGACAATCCCTGCCCTGGTCCTGCTGGCCACACTATTTTTGACACAAGCCAAACAACATGTTTAGATTTGAATCACCTCTCCATTACTGTAGCATCCACACTTAAACTGGTGTTAACAGCTGGTTTCTACTCACACATGCAATAACTTGTCTTATTTAGGATTGCTTTGGGATTCCTTTGTTAAGGTTCTGTGTGAGAAAATGCTAACAGCTGCCACCAGAAACAAAGAAAAATATTTATAGGAAACAATTTTTAGTACACTTGAAAAGATAGAGACAACTTTGAACAGATGCACAGAAACTGAATGCAAATCATCTATTGAATTCAGCCAAGACTTTTATCTACATTTTCTGACTTGAAAAAAAAATATGGAAGAGAATAATAAATTTCCACTGTTTTCCAGTTTATGCAAAATGGGAACAGAACAGAACAGAAATAGGGCACTATAAACTTTATCTCATTCTCCCTCTTTCTTCCTTGTCATTTTAGACTTCTCATTAGCTTCAGTGACCAAATTTGAACTGACATTAGCAAAATCATCTTTACTGATACTTCTTAATAACCACACTTGATCCTTGAACTTGCTCTCTAACACAGTTCTTCCAGTTCCAGACTGTCTGTGGGGAGATTCTGCCTTCCTTCTCACATGCTGCTTTCTAAATTAATAAGTAAAGTTCTTTATTCCCACTATATACCTTCCTTTTTCCTAGCCTGGTGGAATTCCAATTCAATTCTCCTCTTCTGTAGACAGAGATCCCTCTGTCTGTGACAGCCTTCCTGTCTCACATACCCCATTTGAAGTCCAGACGAAGTTATTTTAACCCTTAAACACAGACTGTTCATTGTTAAATTAGGAAAGCAGATTAAGACTTTTAAAACATAACGTGCCTTCAGCACTCATCTGAGAGAAGTCATTATTGAATTAAGTTGTACATTTAGAATCTGAATTAGCCAGCAAGCTACTTAGGCGGGAGTAAATTAAAGTTCTCAAATTAAGTCTGTCCTTCCTCTGAAATTGAAATTAAAAAACATTCTTTAAGTGTTTTTAAATGAACATGAGGCAACTAAATCACACAGCTTTTTCAAAAGCAGCATTTGACTTCCAGACAAACTGGGAAGGGAAATTGGAGGAAGTCTGCGTGATCAGCCTTCAGAAGTATTTAAATCTGGGAATGGCATTTTATCAAATGAGGTCAAGCATCAGGATTATTTGCAACAAGAATTTATCCATAGCTATGTATTAATTGTGTCTGGGTCATGAGTAGAAGGCCATTTCCTCCTATATCATGTTTCAGAACACCAAAGTGGCTCAGTCCATTTGGACACTGTGCAGGACGATGAGATGGGAGATGTAATTAATTCAGCATTTTCTACATATTTCTACTCCAGACCCCTGACAAATAACCACCCCCTCCCAAACCATCAGCTCTCCACCTGTACTCACTTACATAACATCAACCCCCACAATCAATATTTCTCTTTCTCCCTCAGACAGTTCATTAAAAGGTGCACTAAATAACCTAGCATAAAGCACTTTCTATATCTTTAAAGATATTCTCAGACAGTGAGAGTGCTGCATCCTATTCTTTAAGTTAAAAAAAAATATGCTTTGCTAGCAGAGATGCCTAGAAATTTTTTATAATGATTTAGTCAAAAGTAAAATATACCTATAAAGGGATTCAGGGCATTCAAAGGATGTTGCATTGTTTGGGTAACATATTCAGGTGATGGATAATGGAGTCTCCATTGCAGAAAAGCTGTCTCCACACTTTTGTTTGGAGCAAATAGGACATGACAGGCAGCTTGGCAACAGACCTATTACTACAAAAGTAGCAAGTTCTGAGTATGCTATTTTCACATTCTGGCCATAGCTCAGATATGCCAATTAAAATAGTGGAGATAAAATGATCGAGGGGTTTTGGAGTGGTCCTTTGGGTTTTTTTTCTCTAAGAAGACATCTTGCCCATCTCTTTAGTCCAGCTGGACCATTGTCCCGGTAATAAACCTCAATGCAATCCAGTCTGAACTCTCTGGCCAGTTTCCATGTCCTGCTGCTCTGGCTGGAGAAGATTTTCAGAGATATAAACAATTTTTTTTTTTCAGGCAGCAGACTCTACTCTACATAAGGAAGAAAAATCTGTCTTCTGTTAGTGGATCTCCTTCCTATCTCTGGTGCATGAGGAAATGCCCTCTTCTCAGAGAAATAGGGCTGAATCTCTTTGTTATCCCTCTTCCAACGTCAAGAACCAGAAGTTTTCATTACTTGGGAGTGCCAGCACCACCTCACTGTTTGTCATCAGGTTGGACACTTCAGTCTCAGGGGTTGCAAGAGCAGGAATTGCGTTCCTCCATATGAGATGGAGTCAAAAAGCTGATGGAGGGGGGAAGTAATTTCCTGAGGCCTTCGGAGCTGCCTTTTTGGCCTGCTTAATAAGCACACATTGCCTGTGACAGACAACCACCAGTACACAGACGAGTTCGCCATTCAGGTTGAGTGCTCCAAAGAAACTCAAGTTTGCAAAGGCTTAAAGCATAAAAGTCCCTGATTTGGCCTCACCTTTCACAGTTCTCTGAACCTAACATGAATACACTGAATTACCTGATAAGCCATGTGTGAGCTTTACTAATCCCTGTTTTCACTTTATCTTGTTGACAAAACAGCAGCACTCTCAGAATGACAAATGCAATCCAGCTCCTAGAAAGCGGCATTCAAGGTGACTGAGACAAGGGGAATGAATTTTCTCCAGAATTGTTACAGCTGATATCTGTCTCAGCAGTGATACACAGATAGCCAAGACACACATAAAAATATCCAACAAAGGAAATAAAATTCATCTCAGAGAACGACATACTCCTAAAGGTGCAATAAGGGTTGGATGGAAAACATTGGTAGCAACACATGGGCAAATCAGTAAGCTGATGATCTTGACAGTGACTGTGTGCACCATGTATTCTTTATACCTTTTTAAGTGAAGTTATTCTTAAATACCACAACAATGGAATTGCTCTGGGTAACTACCCTCAACAAGATTTCCAGAATGAGCAGGATGAAGATTGCTTGGTTTGCTATTGGTATTGCTACAGCTCACCAGGCAAGTCTTGGGGCCTCTTCTCCTGTGAGGGATCAGCATCTCCTAATACACACTAAACACACCAGGCCGAGTTTCAAACAAAAAGGAGCTGTGGGAGGATGTGGAGAGCAATCAGCTACGTGTGGCTTTAAGAGTTCCACCTCCAACTGTGATCAAACAGCAGATTTCCTTCAGGACATGGACATTCAGTTTGTCTGCAAGCCGGCTTGGTCTTCCAGAGATATTCAGTGCTATTTCCCAACTCTTGTTTTCTCCAGCACTATTCTCTAGGAAAAATTTAAAATAAAAGCCCCAACCTGACAGTAAGGGGTGAAAGAAGGGTGGTTCTGGAGCTCCCAAGTAATGCAAAGTGGCATATGAGTGATAACATTAGTTTGATAAATTCCTGTGTGCTGAGCTGTGCTCTGTGTGTGACTGATACAGAGATGCTGGAGTGCCGGGGAGGAAGACATGTTTGTGACAGATGGGTGGATGTTTTGCAGTGTTGAAAAAGAAATGACATCTCTCTCATAATGTCACTTTGCTTCTTGTGCTGGCATCCCCAGGCAGGGTGTAGCTGCTGGCAGAGCAGTCTCGGGGATGAGTGACACCCTGACAGGAGGGAACTGCAGAATGCAAATAGGTGCTGCTTAGGGCAGGGCTGACTGGCGTGATTGCTGCCAGTTACAGAGGTGATTTGTTACTGCACTGCCGGGTCCTAATCTGGAAGGCACTTACAGACTTCCCCACTTCCCAAGAGGAGGCAACTTTGCCCCCCTGTAACTGGCATTGACCTTTTGAGACAACCTGCCAGGGCTCAAGGCACCACCTCGCTCTGCTCTGCCTCACTGACTGCTGGGGCTGCACAGACACCAGGAGTTTGGCTGGCTACAAGCCAGGGCTCCCTCTGAAAGGCCACCTCCTGCCTTTGCCAAACTGTGCTGGCTTAATTCAGCCTTTTGGGAAAGGAACAACATAAAAAATCCCCAACGTTGGTTTGGTGCTTGGTTTAACTTGAAGCGAGCAATGCAGCAAGCACCCAGGATCTGCAAGGCTTGCTAGTTAGCCAGTGGTATCCCATCCTGCAGAAGCTGCATTTTCTTGGCAATATTTTATGGTTTTCCCTATGATTAGCTATTATCTTTAGACTAGTTATTTCAAGGGAAGACTGTGACTGAATAAATCTGAAATTGATAGAGATGCAAACAGCACTGCAGGAAAACTTGGTGGATCCATGCCTACTAAAGCCCAGGAGATGCTCCCCTGTGGATGCACCTGTGCCACGTTCTCCTTCCCTCTCACACAGGCATCCTTCCCAGGACCTCACTGAAGGGGGAACACCTCAGTGCTACGGGCCCAAAGTGGTTAACGAGGAAAAGAGGAAAAACGAGGAAGGAAAATAAGTCACAAGCCTCTCTACATCTTCCCAGGAACATGTGGCTCATTCTGTCAATTGGACAGATTTTCCAGTCCCACTGTACTGCCTCTCTGCCTAGCTGAGAAGGAAATGGGCACTAAAAGCCATTAAAAGAGCAAATACTGGCCTTTATTGAGATAAAACAGTTAATTTTAGCCTTAAGTGACTGTTCTATCACAGCTAGCCCTAGGAGCAGCTTTGCTATGCAATTTTAAGTGCCTCCTAAATCATATTTAACATCTTTTCACCCCTGTTCAGAAGCAGAAGTAGTAGTACACTATGCTATAACAAAGATATCATCTAATTAGTCTGTCTTTTGTGGAGAGGCAACAATGCTACAAGTAATTATAAGGTTATATTATATAATAAGCTGACCTATCTAAATAACACATGCTTTCATTTCTACCATGGCTTGGTTTTAATCACTCAAAACCCCACACTGATCCAAAACATCAAATTATTATATATTTCATACGATGAGCCAGAGGCAGCTTTTGGTGGAAGACACTTCAGGGAGTGCATCTCCTGCTCATGTGAGGTACTATCCAAAAACAAAGTGGCCCCAACACATCTTCCGGGAACACAAAACCGAGGCAATTCAATATCCATGGAAAGATTTGGGAGCTGCCTGCCTAACTGCTTAATAACACATTGGCACAGCTAAGCGGCTTCCCTTTAAAGAAAAAAATAGTGGAACAGCAGTACAAAAAGAGCCACAGGTATCTCAGCTTCACCACAATCAGACAGGTTGGCCCTGGAGAGCGGTTCTGACCTCCTGCCTGGAGAGACTCAGAGCATCACCCGATGGTTTGGTGTTAAAATCAAATGTGTCTTTCAGAAAGATGGCCAAGTCTTGATCTTGGGCGTGTAGTAACACGTGGGCCATTACACAAAAGAAGATGACGTGGTGCTTCTTACAGCCAGGATACTTCACTTTGATAGTGACATTAAAATTGCAACAATTAACTCTAATGAAATTGACAATTATGTCTTAATGCAGTAGCGGGCTGTAACACAATTAAGGAGAAGTTATCTGAGTGCTTTCTCCTAGCATGCATATTCAGGCCTGTACTTTGATCTGTAATTTGGCAAGAAAAAGAGAAAATGCAAAGCGAGTGGCTTGGAATGAGTTCCAATTGCACCGCACACTCAGCTCCCTCCCTCCCTCTCCTCCTGCCTCTGTGCACACCTGATGTTCACAGGGGGCCAGGAGGCTTTTGCAAACATGCTGTAATTCCAGCTACCTTTGGTCAGGAAGAAAACACCCCTGGGCTAGAAATCTCAACCACAAAGACAGCTCAGCACCACCTTGTTTGCCAGAAAGCAGGGGCAGGGGTCTCAGAACAAGGCGTGAGGTACCACAATTCCATGCTGCAATGGCAGAAGGAAAGACCTCCTTACTCAGCAGTGAAGCTTTGCTCAGGGCACCATTAGTGCATCATCACTGCTCCCCACTGAGCCTGGAGCAAAGGCTTGAAGGACATGACCAAGGCAGCAGGGAGGGCTGGAATGCACCAGAGCTTAAAGCCAAACCATCTGACCCGTGGTACAGTCCCTCAAGCTCCTGCAGTCTTCGAGCAGGGGAACCAAGAACGTAGAAACACATCTAAAAGCAGAGTCAGCTCTAACTAGAGCAGAGTTGTTCTGAGGAGTATGTGTCATTTCCTTTAAAGGGAAAAGGGGAAGCTCATAAAAATTACAAGCTTGGACAGCAACATATTTATCCAGATTCTCAGGATGCTTAACCTTTTTCCTTAAATAAGGGCTTCTGGTTGAGAAGATCCACTTTCCTATAAAGCATTCTGCTGCCAGGTTTATGGAGGAAAGCTTGAAAACCAGGACCTCTAAAATGTTCAAAAATCTTGGAACAAAATAAAGCATCTAAATTAATTTTTAAACTCAGGTTTTAGGGTTTTTTTAAATCCTTACTGTCAGTATATAAATTCTCAGACTCACTATTTTAGCACTAGATCACAACATTTGCCATCTAGAGGGCACTATCCAAGAACAGTAAAAGGCTCACAACTTCCCCTGACAGGACAGAAAGCAAGAACATAGAAACCAAAGAGCCAGATCAATTTAGTTTATTTTCTTACAGATTACAAGAGATTTGTGTTATTTGATTACCATGAGCCAGTTCTGCCTTACTCTGATTTCTAGGAGCAAAAAGGGAAGGACTATAAGGGAGAATCAAGTCACATCCTCACAGGCATTGCTCTAATGTTAGCTGTGCATCTCCTGAGACAAATAGTCACAGAGACTCGGTCATATCTGGGATGGCAAGCTCAAAAGGCAGAGCTTTCACTCAGAAGCTGCTCCATTCTGTTTCCAGGCACTCTCAAAAAATCAGAGTCACTGAGGATGGAAAAGACCTTAAAGATAATTGAGTCCAACCTTTAACCCCAGTGCTCACCACTGAACTATATCCCCAAGTGCCACATGCACACAGCTTTTGGGCTCTTCCAGGGTTCCCCTTCATTCACTTTGAGATAAAGAGAGTTTCACTATGGACCATCATGTCCTGATTTTGGCTGGGATAGAGTTAATTTTCTTCCCAGTAGCTGATACAGGCTGCCTTTTGGATTTAGAATGAGAATAATGTTGATAACACACTAATGTTTTAGTTGTTGTTAAGCAGAGCTTACACCAACTCAAGGACTTTTCAGCTTCTGCCAGCAAGGAACCCGGAGACGCAAGGAGATGGAAAGGAAGCAGCTGGAACAGCTGACCCAAACTGGCCAAAGGGATATTCCATAGCATATGGCATCACGCTGAACAATAAATGTAGGAGGAGTTGAGCAGGGGGTGACAGCCTGATGCTCAGGGTCTGGTTGGGCATTGGTCAGCGGGCAGTGTGCAATTGCATCATGCATCACTTCTTTGTGCATTCATTTACTATTATTTTCCCTTCCTTTTCTGTCCTATTAAACGGTCTTTATCTCAGCTCCTAAGTTCTACCTGTTTTCCCCCAATTGTCTCCATCTCAGCTCCTAAGTTCTACCTGTTTTCCCCCAGTTGTCTCCCCCACTCACTGCAAAAGGCTGTGGCATTTACCTGCCTGCTGGGTTAGTTCAGAACACAAAGGGAACTCCCAGTGCACCCCAGAACCATTTGGTGCCACAGCCCAGCCAGCACTGCTCATTTGTAAGATGATATTCACACTTACAATCACCTGCCACTAAGCACCAGTGTTTTTCTTTAAATCACATGCCATGACATTGATTCTTGGCATGGCTGAGCTATTTCTTTAACCAAAGTCTTGTGCATGTGAATATAAATATGTGAATATGTCCACATTGCTCTTTCGTTGGTAGACTTGATAAGCTGAGTGGAAAAAATGGGTGGTGAAATATTCTTGGCTGCTTCTCACACTGTTCTCTTTGCATCCTCTCCTAGACGCTGTCAGAAAAAATTAGTGGACTAGTCAGACCTCTACTGTGACCTGAAACAGCCCTAAACCTTCAGAAATCAGGACTTCTAAGACTTCTATTTTGAGTAGCATCTTCCCTCCTCCACCCCCTCCTTTTTTTTCAAACAGAAATGATGGTACTAAATAGGATATTGAAGAACTCTATTCCCCATTTAAAAAAAAAAAAAATCATAGTAGTTATAAATTGTGAGGAATGCAGAGCAGAGGGAAGGAGAGAAGCTGTTCCACTGTAAAACTCCCCAGTGTCTGCATTCAGCACATACTGTGTATCTCCTCTCATTTATGCATTTCAGGCAGCAATTCACCTTTTTTATGGGCAAAGAAGGTTGAACGCAGGCACTCAGCAACAGGTTCAGAGTTAATCAGAAAGCCAGTGACCAGGTCAAGCACGTAAGAAAGAGTTATAAAATCGCTCCCAGGTGATCTTTTAGTTTCATCTGGAAACAAGCACTGTAAGCTTGCCTTTGAAGTATTGTGAAATCGTGTTGGACTTCAACCCCACAAACATTGTGCTGAAATTACAAGCAATTTAAGTGCTAGAGTATAACATTTGTTTTCCATTTGCTTACCTAGATCTTGGATCATTTAAATCAATAACTTAAAGAACTGGGAATATATTTCAGCCTACATTCCTCTGTCCTCACAGCTTAGACCTTCAGCAAATCACCCCTATGTGTATGTAATGGATCAGTGTCAGGGTGATAAAAGGTAGAATCATACATTTTTTTGGTGTGTTTGGCTCTTGGCATAGTACATTTACACACAGTTACAACTCTCAAAAGAGAATCATCCTGTACAGTCAAAACACACAAAATTACATGATAGCAATTGCTAAGAATCGGAACCTATTGTGGTGCTATACCTGTAAAAATGAATACAGCATTTTTAGATGAAGGCACAAGTGGTAGTTAGGCTGTCTTAAAATTAATAAATATGTCTAAAATATCACTTGGACTTTTTTCCTTTTATTTAACAAAAGAACACTTACTATTTGAATAGGATTCTGACAGCCTGACAAATGCTATTCATCAACGTTTTTTTCTTTATAAGAAAAGGGAACAGCAACAGAGAAATCAGGTTTTCTCTATTGCAGCAACTTTATTTTTGTGTTCCATCAGAGCCTTTCAAGCAGAATTTAAGATATTTTATTTTTAGTTAGTGGTAGCTGAATATTTCTCTCCTTTCCATACCATTCCACAAAGAACAGTAACCTCAAGATGGCGATATTTGTCCCCTTTTAGAGGCTGGGCTGACAGCAGAGATTACTGAAGCATCTTCCTTCTTTCTTACAGCAAAGTGGAATTTGACTTTGAGCACATTAGGGTGTAGCTGCCTCCCAGATATTTCTGTTCCCCACCCTCTAATAAAGGTTCTTAACTGCCATTATCACGTCTTGCATCTTAGAGTGATAAATAAAGGCCTAGGGATGGAATTGCAAAAAAATAGATTGGCTTTTGGACTTCAGATTATGAACTGAAAACAAACAACAGAAAGGTATCAATAACTGGAAATAAAAGTGAATTTTCAAGGAGGAAGTAATTATTTTACTCCAAGTTGCTGGAAAAGTCTTTGCCTTTTACATGCTTTAGGAGGACAGCATGCACAGAAACATAACAATCAAACTAATACTGTCCCATTCTTGAATTTTCATTAAATAGCAGCAAAGGAAATCAAATTCATGAATGCTCTAAAATATAACATGATACATTGTATTAAAAAAGCTTTTTTTTCCCTGGTTCTATAGGAAAGCAGTTTTTATGGGAGTTCAGCATTTCTCTAACACAAAAGGTTGCAAAAATGATTGGATACTGATGAAAAAAAGATTATTATTAGACTGTTCCTGTGAACCCCTCCAAGCCACAGTCAAGCTAAAGCTGAAGAGTTTTATGTGGAAGTTGAGTTCTTGCAGTGAATGTTTTTATTTGTGCTTAAAAGGCTTGCCCTGACAGAGTGACAACATTGACAGGCTGTGGCCTACAACATCCATGTAAAAACCATAAGATTATCAGTCAAATTTATATGAAAGAGATAAGAAAATTAGTTTCAGCTGAAAGCCTTACTTTCAGGCAGCTCCTACTGCGAGCAATGAACATTTAAGCAGTTAGTTTTGGGCACAGGAGACACAGACTGGTTTTTTCCAGGAGCTGATTAAGCAGAACACAAGTTTCGAAAATTTATGATTTTGAAGTTACCAAAGTCTGTTTGCAAACCTAGTGTCTGTCTGCAGGCTGTCCTCCTGCACAAGGGGTCACCCTATCAAATATTGTCTAAAAGAATTGCCTCCCCTGCTACTCTGGATATTTTTTGCTGTTGCTCTGTTTGCAGTTGTCTTGCTGATTCCCTGTGGATTGCTTGTGTCAACTTTTATAACTGTGACAAGGCCACCTTTTGCATGAGAAGCAAACAAAATTGACTCAAGCTGCCACCAAACAGTGCGGCTTTACAGCTGTCACTTCCAGCAGCCCTTACACGGCACATGCTCAAGGAAGTCCATTGCCTGACCATCTTTTGTTGCCTGTGACAGTTTCACAGCTTTTCTTAGCCCCAGCCTAGCATTGCCACAAGCCATTTTCCTTGTTTCTAAACAGTGTGCTGTATGACACAGCCTTCCGGGTCTTTTCATGTGTGGTGCTATTCAGATGCTTTCTGGCATAAGGTGTCGGGCTCTCTGCCTTCACTTGAGTGTTTCTAGTACCAATTAGTAAAATTGCCTTTAGGTCCTGAAGAATTTAGGAGATTGCCTTAGCTAAAGAGGCTTTTGCTTAAGGTTTCAGCATATTGCTCTTAATAGCGTGTCTGTGAACCGCTTGAAGCAAGCAAGCAGCTGAAGTATGCTTGCAACGCAGCAAAACCCCGTTGGAAAGGGACACCTGGGACTAGGACCTGATAAAAATCAAGGATCAAGGCAAAGAACCCAAAAGACAGAAGCTTTGTTAGTTCAGGCATAACCCACTTGTCTCTTCAGAGCCACTCACAACAGCTCATAGGCAAGGTGATCTTACAAAGCAGCCATGCCCTGGTGTATGAAGATACTTCTGGAGACCAGGCCAAAAGCTGCTAAGCATCCCAAACCTGATTAATAACAGGAGATTTTCTGTTAGAAGATGGCAAAAAAGGCTTCTGCCAACCCACAAGAATATTATTCTTGAAAAACATGGGCAGAAGGAAGTCCTCTATTTGAGGAGACGCTTTGGAGAAAGTATAATAACAATAAAGAGTCAATTACCCGAGAGTGCAATTTAGACATCACTGGAAGAGTTGCTTTAATTAGTGCGGTTGTTAAATCTGTTGCCTTGCTTATGCTGCAGATGTGCCTCCTGCCACCTCATATCTAGCAGCAAGTACTCCACACAGGGACTGGAATGGGGAAGGTGTTTTTTTAAAAAAACAAAACGCAGGCGCAACAATTTACACCAGCTGAGCTTGAGCCCTGTGGGGCTTGCTGAAAATCTCTATGGGAGATCTGAAATGGAGACAGGTAAGGAATGAAGATCAAAAACCAACAGCTAGCCAGAAAACAGAGCCCTTTATGTACCCTGCAAACCAATCTCATGCTTCTCCAGCCTGCTGTGAGGAGCACTGACCACTGCAAGGCACTTAGAAGCAGAGACCCTGCAGTCACTGCCAGAGGCAGCTGTGAGGAATCACCTCCTCAGAGCTGGATCTAGCACCCTGGGTCCTGCCTGGCCAGGGCCACATAGGTGGGGATAAACACCTTCCCTGGTCTGCTTGGGTACATCCCTCCCAATGCAGCCCAGAACACCGTTTGCCTTATCTGCAAGGAGAGCGTACTGTTAGCACAGCTTCTTATCATCAGAGCCAATATTCGGCTGGCAGAGGCTGGGACAGACCAGTCTTTCCTGAAAAGCAGCCAAGGAGTAGGTGGGCACAGGATATGGCCTTCTCTAAATGATTCACGATTTGGACCTGTTCCCTATGAAGCCAAACTACCAGAACCAGCTGGTGTGTGGCCCAGGAGGGTACTGAGAATATTCAAAATCATCATCTTAAGCAATTACAGTGTTATCTCACAGCTAGTTTGTGTGCTGGGGTAAGGTGAGCACTCAGCTGCTCAGAACACAAGGCCAGAGTTCAACTTGCCCAGCTCCAATATTCTCTTGAAATCCTGCCCTGAGGTTGGCATGCTTGTGCCAACATAACCAAATCCCGTTTGCTCCTTACTCCGAGGATTTCCCACACCTCTTGGCTAAGTGCTCACGCTCCCTTCTACCTCCTCTGCTCCAGGCTCCAGCCAACTGTCACCCCCTGGGAGCCAAGCATTTACTGCATGAAAACCCCAACACATGACAACCAATCCCTCTCAGTGCTTCTGTCAAGGCAACTGCTGCCTTTCAAGCTGATTTCCCTGACTAATTAAGCATGGAGACACACCAGACTGACAACTGAATGGTGGTTGCAGCATCCATCACTCCAGCAGAATTCAACCTAATGGGCTAAAAGCTGCAGCCTGAGAGCCCAGAACAGCTTGTTCACTGGAATGGAAAACCCATTGTTTACTGTGCTCTAAAATTCCCCAAGTTAAAGAGAGAGGAGAAAAAACCCAACCAAACAAATAAACCCCCCTACATTCTCCAGCCTTGAAAGCATTAATTATGAATTACTGAGAGAGAAAAAACACCTGCTCCCCTTTCATCATTAACATTTCATGTATTACACCTTTCAGTCTCTTTCCAGGCATTAAAGCTCCCCAGGTCCTTCAGAAGTAGTAAAAAGTGCATGGCCACACTAAATCCCATTTGCCTACAAAACCATGTTGTTTCCACCAGGAATGAAGTTTGTTTCCTTCCCCTGTGTATTCTCGGCTTCCTTTGTGCACGTGTAGTTTGGATGAAGTGGCTTCCTCGTATGTTTGGGAGAGCATTCTCCTTCCTGTTGACTCAGTAGCTCACATAGAAATGACTGTGAACTGTAAGGTGTTATTTGTATGGGTTTTTTTACCTTGTGCAACAGCTTAGATCCTCAGGAAGACCGTGAGAAACAGGGCAGAATTTAAATTTAGTTACATCAAGTGTAAGGCAACTAGACCAAAAAGAGAAGAGCATCGAGTCAGGCTCAAGGATGCCGTGGATGAAAGCAACCTGGAGTATCCCACATAGCTCCATGCACACATTCACACTCCAACTACATCTCAGTTTGAGGAAAAAAACCCCAACTTTCTCCTCTCACAGGGAGGAAATAAACAGCAAAACAGATAACACTACTCATCTTTATTAAGGACACTAGATTGTAAGATTAATATTGTAATTGTTGATGCTTATCCTGATCAAATCAGGATCTGGACACATTTGTGTTAAGAAAAATCTCAGCAGAGCAGACATTTGTTTTAATGAAAGTATTTTCAAACTAAAGATGGAATGAAGAATTTAAGTTACCCTATTGGCACAAAAGGACTAGAAGGAAAATTACTGCAAGTACATTT
The DNA here is from genome assembly GCA_013397815.1 of Aleadryas rufinucha. NCBI lineage: Eukaryota > Metazoa > Chordata > Aves > Passeriformes > Aleadryas > Aleadryas rufinucha. The sequence continues at coordinate 140,480 of VZTH01002163.1, forward strand.
AAGCTGCAGCTCTATTCAAAGAAACACACCATTGGTGTTTACAGAAAAGAAAATGAAAAAGTTTCACTAAGTACTGAAATCTGACCTCAATGTATAATTGCAAATCCTTTGAGACAGATACATTACAACAGTGTATTTTTGATTCATCAGAGCCAAAGATTTTATAATCTGAAAAAAACCCCCTGACAACCTATTTTATATTTATATCCCAATTCAAAGAGATAAGATAAAAGGAATAACGTCTTTCTTGACCTAGTAATATTGACAGAGACAATATTATTTCTGATGCCAAAAATTGACTCTGATAGCTGAGGAAATAATTAGAGTATTTGATTTTTTAAGAGAAGAGATCAGCAAACATCAGCAAAAATATCATGTTTTGTGGGGTCTGGTTCTAAGAATCTAAACAAAGCACAGACACCTGGATTGGGCAGGTTTTCACTTTAGACTGACTATTAATAGAAATTACAGCCAAACTGCAGAAGATGTACAGAGCTGAAGACAGTTTTGACCATCTCCTGCAATGGATTATGAGAATTTTAAGTAGCATTTCAATGTTTTAAAGTGACAAACTCCCACACACCTTTTCTCTTTTTCGCATGTGAAATTCCCAGTTGCAATTTTGCAGCCGGGGTGTCGCTCCAACAGGAGTTAAACGAGGGCTGCTGCTCTGGGCAGGGGGCAGGATAGGGACTGTGCCTGGGGATGAGAGGGAGCATGAGACACCTCTGATCAAACAGGGAGCAAAGCCAGCTCAGCTTCTGCAGGGGAAAACCAGCAAAACAAACAAACAAACAAGCCAGCACATAACCTGGAAGATATTGGGGAATACCTGCAAATAAATAGTTTTAATTTTCTCTCTCCCTGTTTGTTTCAACATCTCTGTTTTTCTTGCCTGTCTTCAGCTATTTGTCATCCTGTCCCAGTTCCCTTTACTCCCATTCCTGCCTTGCACTTCTGTGTAATCCACTGTAATCCTACTGCCAGAAAAACTCAGAGATACAAAATACCCATCCTCACTTTCCCATCAGCTGGTGACACCTTCTTCTGCATCTTTCCTCTCCATCCAACTAGCAACCTGCACCAGGCAGCAGCCCCCTCCAGCCCTTCTTTCTGCACTACCAGGTACAGGAGGATAAATTCTTGATCCTTCCACAGCCTTGCTGCTGGGCAGGTAACAGAAGGTTGAAACCTTCAAGCGGAAACTTTGAGTCACTATCACACTTTGCAAAGTGCCACTTGATAATGACCACAAGCTAGAACATAAGAATGCCTTAAAAGACAGATATTTCTCAGATGAGCAGCTAAAAAAACCACCCTGAAGTGTTGCATGTATTCATAATTGGAGCTTCGAAGTCACAAAAGTCAAGAAAGTACATTTTTCAAAGAAATCAAGACGTGCCAGCTTTTCCTGAAAATTCCTTCCTGCCTCAGGGATATGAAGCAGCACACTATAGCATGTATTCCCAGCCTTCCACCCTCCTGCTAAGGGCTGCTTTTCCAGTGCTTCCAACACTTGATGAGAAAATGCTGTTTGTTAAGCTGGTTTCCAACACACTATAGGATCTGCATGCAGCATTACCGTGCTTTTGTAACGTCATCCAGAGCCCTGCTTGAGTTGCAAGAGCCATTAATCACAAGTTCAGCTCTTGCAGACCTCAGTATAGGCTTTTTGCCACACGAGTGCACAGCACAAAAACCCACTGCAGATTCATAAGCATCAGCATGGCAACACTCAACAGCCAGAGGATTCTTCTATGCTTCATACAGCTCAACAGATAGAAAGCACTGAAATATACAGAGCAGAAATTACCAAATCTCTGATATAAGCTGCAAGCATTCTTTTACATCTGAAGCACTTCCCTCTTAGCAGTACTTTTCCACCTCAGTTAAGTAATACCTGTTGGATACCCAGAAATAGAAATTGCTTGGAAGCTGCTTGTGCTTATTTACCAACTCCAGTCTTTGATAAAAATATAGATCTGAACTGAATAAGTTTATTTCACAGTGAAACAAAAATAGCTTCTCTTCAGTGAGTTTATATTGTGAAATAAGGACAAGACAGAGGAGAGAGACCTTCTTTAGATAAACCAGTTTCTAAAAGATGTAAGCAATGAGTTCATGAAAATCTTGAACATCTAAGTACAGCAATACATTGTCTGGTAAAATCATCGGTTTTCTTCAAAAACCTTGACCGCTCCAGTATTTTTCCAATCAATAGTATGGTATATGACAATATTTCTTAAGTTTGTGTTCCCCAAGAGATTGTACACAATTTCTGCAATAGGATATAGCCAAACATCACAGCCATTCTGAAAATATGAGCTGTTCTATAAAACTGTTCATCCCCACAGCCAATCCTCCTCTCATTGTTGAGGAATGCATTTAGGGCAGGTAGCTCAATTTGCAACTTGCACTGCAACTTACACACCAGCCTGAGCATTAAAAGTATTCCTCAACATCACAGCACCCTCAGAGACACAGGGTAAAAGAGCTACCTAGATCCATTTTCTGGTAAAAGTTTCCTTTCCATATTTTTCCATAAACGTTTCTCAGCTATATAAGTTATACTTGTTAAATACCCATGCCCATCTGATCAGTGACATAAAGTGACTGTGGTCAGGCCACAACTCAAACAAAAGATTAATATCCCAAGGTTCAAGCTGAAATAAATGTTTACTTGCAGAGCAGATGTGTGTTTTCTTCTTCCTCTTCAGCTAAAGAAAGACTCACCCACTCAGCTGCTTCCAAGAAAGAGTATTGGCCTTGACCAGTTCAGCTGGGATTAATTTAAGGAGCATGACGAGGCATGGTCAGCCCTAAGAGCATTTGGCTGCAGAACAGCCCTGCAATAAACATCTGTGTTACTTCAGAAGGATGTGAAGAGACAGGTACTCAGCTGCTATACATTGCCTTTTGTCTAGAAAACACGGAAATCAGGGCTGAAACATATCAGAAACCTAATTGCTGTTTGCTTCATCAATATCAGTACATTTGGGCATTTTATGTCGTTTGAACCTGATTTAGGAACACCCTAAACCACACGCTTTAAGGTCTACCAGGTCAGAAACCCATTTGCTTGCTGCGGTGAGCTGGTCCTACATCTTTGCTCCCTACAACACTGAAACCTATTTCCATCAACTGCCTGGTGACACCAGCTGTGTTTCAGAAGTTGTCCCTGATTTGCTGCCCTGAACATGAACAGCTATGCTTCAGCTCCTCCTACTTCTCTCTACTAACAAATGCCCAAATGCATGTGTTTTGTAACAAAGGGAAAAGCACTAGGATAACTTTACTGTTGAATTTGTAAAATTCTCATTGCTATCATGCTAGAGCAGGTGTTTTGCCAGCTTAGGTTTACTGAAGCTGACTAGCAAATTAAAAAAGGTCATTTCCATGGTTGTCTGCAATGCTTAGTGCAAATGAAATAGCACACACGAGTTTCTGTGTGGAGACAATGAGTTAAATTCCACCAATGACAGACAGTAACCACCAATCCACCTGTAAACAAGAGCACCACTCTGTCCCTACCAGAACACAGCAGAGTATTGCTCTGCCCCGAACATGTTTACGTGTTTATTTAAGCTTGCAGAGCTGAGAGGAGAACTCAAGCAGCTGAATCCTCACGCTTGTATGGGCAGTTATTTGAGCTGAATTTGAGAGACACAAAGCCAGGCATGGCTGGTCAGGAACCAGCTCACAGCTGTGTCCACGCCAACAGCTCTTCTGGGACACTGCGTACACCTCCCACCCTTGCCATTATGGCAACATTGCATTTTGTTACATATTTTTGCTAGGACTCACATCCTTCAGTGGTTCCCCATCAGAGAAGAGCCTCCCCAATCTCCCCCACCTGCTCAGAGTTCTCTCAGCCAGGCCTAGGCAGGATTTAAAACACATGAGACTCAGAGCTTTGCTCTCAGGTGGCTGAGAACTGGGCCTAAATTTTACGTCAAGATCCATTGGATCGCATCAGGACAGCAGATTACTTCTGTGAGAACATATATACATGTCTACATCACTCCATTAAAAAAAAAGCCCAATGTTTTGGTGCATTCTACAAAATAACTCTCAGCTCTCTCTGCTGGTATAATGAGATCTGTCCAATATTTTAATTTCAAAAGCAGTTTTAGATAACAAATCCCCCTCCCCCACTCTCAAGATAAAAATAATCCAGTCTCTAGAAACTAAATCAATAACAGCATTAAAGGGTGGTAAGGACAGTTTGGGAATTAGATTTGTTTTTAATGCCAAGAGAGTAGGCTCTTACAACTAATAACATAGGAGGTATTCAATTTCTTCCCACCTATGCCTGAATGCACCCAATTGCAACACTAATACATCATGAATTTGATCAATGTCATGGTACTTTTACAGTAATTTACTCCAATCACTGGTGCATTTGAGGTATAGGTAGTGTTTGAAAACAGCAAATGAACCCTTACCAAAGAAAAATTAGTGTTGAAATACAAAAGCAAAAGCAGGCAACTTTACAAGACTGGGTGGCCTCCCAAAAATTAGCCTTTTGCCTTTAGCAGCACAAGGAAAATGCCCTCACATGCTGAAGACCAGATTTTTTGACCCACAATCCCACTGGCATCACAGCTTTTAAATTCTTGTTATTCCTGAGACAGGCATATGAGCTAAATGCTGGCAAAGATTCTGCAGCAACACAAGAGATCACATCACTGTCCACCTGTGGGAAGTGACCTGTCCTGCAAGAGTTGCAGTAAGCACCAAAGAGCAGATTCATATTATTGGGTCCAGCTTTCTGCCCTCCTGTAGCAGAGACAAGAAGGGAAAGATCCATTGGCCAAGATCCAGAAGTTCATTAATTTGCTGGCCTATGATGCAAGCACTATGCAATGACCCTGACAAAAGAGGTAAATGCAGATATTTTTCTGCTATTCTCACAGAGGCAGAAGGACATGCAAACTATGCTCATATGACTTTGCAATTCTTATTTTCTGTTCCTCTCCCCCCAGAGCATGGATCTGTTAGAGAAACCTTTGTGCGTGGCTGTTCTTAAAGCACGGAGGGCAACAGAACCCAACCCCACAGATGAGATTTCTTGGCCCTACAAAAGTTACCATGTTAAATAACAAAAGCATAGATAAAAGCTCTGTTAAAATGAATGCATCTATGTCTAGGCTAGAAACACCTTGGTATAGAAGTCTTGTTATTATTATACATTTCCTGGTATTTTCCTGCCCACTAAGCAAGAGAAGCATTTTGAAGAACTCCAATCACAGTGGAACAGAAGGGGAAGCATTATACTAATTTCCTCTTGGCTTTTAAACACAGAGAAAGACAACTCCCCTCTGAGTTTTCAGGGCTTGGTTGCCACCTCTCTCCCTGTTGTTGGAGCTCTGCTGTGATGGGTTAATTGAGATGTTCTCCTTGCATCAGCCTCCAGAAAAGTTACCAAGTATTCTTGCCTTTTTGAGCTGCTTCTCTTCCACCTCTCATACCCTTTCTGAGCACTGTTTTAAACATTTATCAATTCTACTTTCTATTTTAATACACAGTATTCAACATCTTAACTAATGATTAATATTGGAGATCCCAATATCTCCTCAGGATGCATCCTTCTACTCCAAGGAAGCAAGAAAAACATGCCATAAAACCCACCTGCCCCTCTGAAGACAGCAGAATTTGGTCCTTCTCCACAATCAGTCCTTTAAGAGAAACATCTGGCAAAAACAAGCAACCCTCCTGCCTATCCACTCAGGCTCTGATGTATTCCCTAATTTTTTTTAATGCTCTTTGTGGCTCCCACTGACAAGGACAACATAGCTCATGTCCTGCATAATGGAAAAGAATTTGTGCACAGAGTTTGCTCATTCTTTTTCAGGCAAACACACCTGTTGATTAAATATCACTAATAATTCAAACTAAAAGCAGATTGTGGTCAAAGAGGTGCCTGGGTAGTTTTCAGCCACATTGTAACCTGCAGATGACGGAGCAACTCCTATTTCTGGCCTGCTTGCACTCATCCCTATTTATGTGGAAGAGAAAGGAAAGCAAAGCCAGGCTCCATGTAATCATAAACTCATTTTGTCTATATATGGCATGTGTAGTTAATCACAGAGATTTAAGACAAAAGTATTTCGATGACAAGTATTTGGATGAGTGAGAAATAACCATGAATGGGAGCAGAGGCTTGCAAACTTGGTCCTACTGGACTCTGAGCAGTGCTGAAATTCCTTTCTCTCCAAATACAGGGCTGTCAAATTCCACTGGAATTGCCCTGAACAGCAAAGAGAGTGTCCTTCTGGTCTGAAGCCAGACTGCAAACCAAGGGGGCAGAGAGGGAAATGCTGTCTCTGGTACAAGTTCTACCTCTACCTCATGACCATTTCTTGATGACACTGGCATAATCAGGTGGAAGTGAAGGAGCACACGGAGGCACTTTAAAAGCCCACAAGGATCTAGAAAGGAGATAGATTACCCAGCACTACACAATCCCTCTCTGTCCATGTTGTTTGTGTTTCTTCCCCAACTTTGACAGGATGAACAGCTCTTTCTTTATGTCTGGAAAATGAGCAGCTTTTATTGTCCACACAGAGATTTCCAGGTGAGAGTCTTATCACTTTCATTTATTATTTCAGTGGGAATTTATGAGCTATAGAGAACAATGCTTGTTTGCATGAAGCGTGGATAGCTGCAAGAGAACTGCTAGCCAAGAGTTATTCACATTCATTGGTCTGTAAATCATTTCACTGTCTCGTCACAAGTGCTAGGTTAGAACATGACTTCGTGTTTACTTAAAGAGCTCCTTCCATCTCAGAGGGATTACATCAGCACAGGCTGGCATGCAGCTACCTCTGGGGTGTTACTCTGTTTCCATAAAAGCCATGGAAACACTAACGGCGCAGAGTGTGAAGTGCAGCGAGAGCAGCAGAGCGCTGTGCAAGCTCAGACCGAGGGGCTGCTGGGCCCAGCATCCTGTCTGCAGCATGAGCGAACATGGACACACAGAGAAGAAAATTAATTAGGCAAATATATGTTTTAAAATGAAAAAAAATTAAAATTATACTTCCCTTTGAGCCTTTAAGTATTTTCAGTTCAAGGCATTTCCTGGATCCATATGACAAACTTTCGCATCCACAGCTTTCTCTGGCAAGCAGCTCCCTGTCTGCTGCCTGCTGTGTGAAAACCCACTTCCTTTTCCTTGTTTTGGTCGTGTCTCCCACTAGCTTGGTTTGCTCTGACTCCTAGTTCTTGTACTATAAAACAGTTTGAGGCTTAAGGACACACTAAACTGGGAGGAAAGGAAAAGCTCATATGTAGGCCTCTCCCCCTCTTTTTTTTTCCCCCAAATACAAGATTAAAATAAACCTCAGCAAACCCTACAAATCCTTTGAGAGCAAGTATTTATACACAAATATTATGCTTTCTGAAAATACGAAGGGAAAACAGTGAGGGGGGAAAGCCCCTTCCAACTACTTGAGGTGAGGTTTGCAGAAAATGCTGCTTTTAACAGCTTTAGACACAAAGAGGTTTTTTTCTAAATATTCAGAATAATTGCCCAGAATCTGAAATAAAACAAGTAGCCCCTTACAGCCCCTTCCAGATGCCAGGATCTGGACTCACTGCATCTGACAAGAGCAACAATTTTTGACCCCACACCATCCCTTCCTTCCTTCCTTTCCCTCCTCCTCCCTCCACACCAGAATTGTGGGTTTCAATGGGCTTTACAGATAGGTCTGTCATAAACTGGTAGGCACCAAACTGCCTGATTGTTTGCTTACTGCCTGAACCACCTCTTGACTCTGTCATGAAAGCAAAGTTTGCTAGGAAAAGTGGCAAATGCTCCAGCTAAAAACTCCCTGGCAGCACAATCTGCCTATAATAACAAGAGCTGTTTACTTCAGTTAGAACAGTAAGTGAATTTTTCTGAAGCTGGAGCACTGCAGGAGGGTTTGAAGGCATAAGGAGATTCAAAATATGGATATTAAATATTTGATGTATTTCAACAGAGCATCTCATTTTCTCCCCTATTAATAGAGGTGCTAACATCTTAATTTTGACAGGAATGCAGATCACAATCCATGTTACATTAGTTGCTAAAACAGCCTTGCATTAGATATGTGCAGAAAACACAAATTAGAGTTGTCCTAAAGTGTAGACTAGATTTTAGAATATTTCCTCCTCCCACTTTACATACAGCAAATTTCCTGCATCCATCTCACCTTGTAACTTGATTTAGTTGATAGGATACAACATCCAACAAGTTATGCTTCTACACCGAATTTTTCTTTAGAATAATTCACACTGACACTAACCCGGAAAATCACAATTCTCATTACACCTCTAGAAAACAACACAGAGAAGTAGAAAGTAAATAAAGCTGTCAAGCAATGAAGTGAAACTGGGAAAATCAATTCCAGAATGTAACTAATTACGGCTGCTATGATTGCGACAACAAACATTATCCTAATCCTTAGTACAGCATGCAGAGTGCCAGAGTGTTTGTTAAAGTGGGCCAAAATAGCTCCCTCACACATGTAATGCCAGCAGAAAGCGAGTTTGGATTCATTTGTGTGCATGCTAAGTACCAGGCAGCATGTTGGTAACATACCTGCCCTGCCACTCTTGCAGATTTCCTGCACGAGCCACAGTGATATTTTAAATATCTTTGTGCTTGGCTTCTTCAGCTGCCCTTCATGAGAAGTCTGGAAGCACTGTGTGAACTTCACGGTTCACAGAAACAGACTGAGATGTTTACAGATACAAAAAAAAAAAGTCTTAAAAAGGCAAATGGCTGTAAAGCTGCTGAATAAATCTTGTTTATAGTTACAATTAAATGCTGCCATAAGTAATTCTTGTTTCTCATGGAGATTTTTTTTTTAAAAAAGTGATACCCAGGTGGTTCTGTCATTTTTGTTCAGAAGCCTAAAGCAAATCAGCACAAAATGCTTTCTCATGCCCAGAGGAATAAACAATCTTCCACGGACTTCAGCTCAGTGGAATGAGCCAAACTATTTCCTTTTTCACTTTCTGTTTTGAAAAATCCAGTATTTGTTGATGTATAATGCATGCACGGTTCCAAAATGTGAAATATCTTTTGTTGTTGAACACAGGAGATTCTGACAGACAGGCTCCTGTATTCCACTTCCAGGTCCTCGCTGAAATCTGGCACTGAACACAGCTACCCCAGCCAGGGGAATATTTGTCACAGGAGTGCAACAGGGGAAGAAATTTCTAAAATAGCGAGGGGAGCCTGAAGATTCCAAGTTCAACGAAAGAACCAAACTTTGCAAACTTGCAAGCTGGTGCTGCCCAGGCACCCTGTGCGTCTCAGTGCTCGGATTTGTCTGAAAAGCACCAGACCCCATGTGGTTGTGGGGGCAGGTCCTGAGCTGTTCCCTGTACTTTACTCACTCCCAGCCACAATTAGATTTTACCATTCTCCCTCTTTTCTTCCAATAATAATTGTATCACTCCTCTGCACCTATTTCATTCCAAAATATACATTACACTGTAGAAAAAAAGAAGACCCCCTTTGTTTTCCTTTCAGATCCCATGCATCCTCTTGTAGCACATCAGGGAGCTACGGCTGGGGTGGGGTCCTGTGCCACAACAGGCTACATTTTCCTGATAAAGAAGTCAGCAACACATTTGAGAAGGTCTGTTGTAAGATCTTTTCCTAGAGAAAAATGAATTTGCTGTCTCTGAAAAGCAGAATCAAAGTATTTCTCAGCATTCAGGCATAACACATTCCTAGGAATGCCCTCCAAAATCTCAGTAGATGTTACTAAAAAAGGTTGATTATTCTTCCCCCCACTATATGTGATAAACATACTATGTTGATCCTCAGCATCAATTAAAATATCCAATATATTTTAAGTCTGAAGCTAATACATTCATATAAAGGTTTTACACACATCAATAATCTCCATTTTAAATTTGCTTTTATAGGCCTTGGATATATTTGGTTAAAATATAAGCTGAGAAGGAAAGAAAACTATGAGATGCAATCAACTAGGAAAAATTCATTATTGCAGAATTTTCAAGGCTTTTTTTTGCTAAGAACTCATTCTAATGAAGAATTGAGAACACTAAATTTAAAATGCCAAAACATGCTGTTTCAAGCAGCAGTGATTCGTTTTGACTTGCTTTCTATATTCCACAGAAATCAAAACAACGTGTTTTGACAGCATTCTGTCAAGATTATTAGCAGTAATTAATCAATTCCCACAAAACATTTCAATTTCAGCAGGAAACTAGAACTGCCAAGATTGTTGATGGCTCTGGTAGAAGCACAGCAACAAATCCTGTTCTGTCTCAGAGGTCTCAGGTAGCAATTTCTGTGTGTTTATACAGAATGTACTTCATCTGTCTGCCTCGGAACACGTAATTTGTTACTGGGGTTGGTTGTGGTTGCATTTTATGCGCCACATCCCTGGAAGCATTCAAAGCCAGGCTGGACAGGGCTCTGAGCAACCTGATCTAGCTGAAGATGTCCTTGCTCATTGCAGGAGGCTTGAATTAGATGAACTAGACTTTAAAGGTCCCTTCCAACCCAAACTGTTCTGATTTTATGATTCTATTTCCAAAGACTATCTTTTTCTACATTTTTATGACTCTCTTTTCAGGCTCACACTACAGTGTCTGTCTGGCCACAGAGATTTTCAACACAAATGCAGAAGACAGACATTTGGCATAAATTGGGAGAGATTAATTAATACTTACTGGGACAAAGCATCGTGGAAGCTCAGAAGTTCCACTCAGTAGGCAGTGCAGATTCTTAAAAAACTATATTTTCTTAATTCCCAGTGATGCTTACAAGTGGCAGAAGTAAAGAGCTGAGGCCCTGGAGATGGAGCTCCCCAGGGAGGAAGCAGTGTTTAAACCTCTACAAGAGGATGCTGGAAGTGGTTTTTTGGCTCTTGCTTACCCACCTTCCTGTATTTCACTCCTTACCCTGCTGGCTACACCTGTGTTCTCTGCCCCAGCACCTCTGTTTTATACCATCATCCCATGAATTCCCTCATACAGAACACCAGCAGTTCCCACAGCTGTACCCTCACAGATAAAGCCCAAGTGTAGAAGAAGACACCCTCAGTACAACCACAGCTTCAGGAGAGGGAATTCATATTTTTTATCACTTACACAAATTCCTGAAATGATTACTTCATCACTTCAGCACATTGGTACATAGCGTAAAACCAGAATTGCCAAAGATTAGTATAAACATACACACATTCCCTGGGAATTTTCCAGGTTCAGTACTCCTGGCTCATACTATTCTGCAGCTGCCCAGGGGTGCACTCAAAAGCACCAGTGGTGAAATTCTCATGTCAGAGCTAATTTCATGTGATTCTGAATGAGCAATTTTGCCACCTCTGTGTTAGAAGCTGCTAGGCTATTTATAACATTTTTTGGAGATGTGTGCATCAAAGAAGAACAAGGAAATCTCTTTGTGTCCTCTGTCATCTTCCCTTACACCAGGGTGGCCCCAAGATTGGGAGTGGAGCATGCCATCAAGCACTGTACAGAGGTAGGGTGCTGCCTGCACCTACACTGAAAAGCCAGAAACAGCATTTTCTTTGTCTTCTTTTTGAGAACTCTGCTGGCAATCCTAGAAAAGCTTGGGTTGGAAGGGACCTTAAAGATCATCTAGTTCCAAACCCCTGGCACGGGCAGAGATGCCATCCACTAGATAATCTTACTCAAAGCCCCATCCAACCTGTCCTTGAACACTTCCATGGATGGGGCAGTCAAAACTTCTCTGGGCAACCTGTGCCAGTGCCTCATCACCCCCACAGCAAAGGATTTATTTCTGATATCTAACCTAAGTCTCTCCTCCTTTAGTTTAAAACTGTTCCCCCTTGTCCTATCACTATCAGCCCGTGTAAAAAGTCACTCTCCCTCTTTTTTATAATCATCAAGAATAGGACAGCACAGTCATGAGTCAGGCCCAGCTGTTGGCAAACAGTCTCCCTTGTCTGTGCTGGACCTTATAAAAGGCTGCTCTGCCCAGCACAGAAATTTGAACAGATGGGAAAGAGTTTGACATTTTATATCATTTAGTGAAATGCCAGACATCTGCAGGGCACAAGAGGGCACCCGGTGTTCCCACTCCACCTTCTGCATCCTCCAGAGGGGATCTGGAGCCCTTGCCCAGGAATCAGATCCGCCCCCTCCTCCCTGCACTGTGGAGGAGGCAGCAGCTCTCCACTGCAGTAAATCATCTGTCAGTTCTTGTTGATGCCATGTTCCCCTTCATGCCCTCGGACTGCATCTTTACAGAACACGCCTGTAAAGATTAAGGTTTAGAAGAGCCCTAAGTGTTGATGAGGCCACCCTTGGAGACCTCACACTGTTCAGATTCTGGCCTTTAACTCATGGTTTTCCAGCTGAAGCTGAAGGCAGTTGCCTAGACAACAAGTCTGATTCAGCAGCACTGAATTGTCAGGGCAACAATCTCTGGCCTTACCTGGGACATGGTAAACAGCACAACCAGCCAGCAGACTTGGAATGCCACACCCAAAAAATTGTGAGTTGAAAGAGTAAAATCTTCCACTAGGGTTATATGGAAAGCCAAAGCAACTTTGCACTTGCCCACCTCAAAAAGCCGAGTACAGTTACTCCACATAAAGAAAGGAAAATATTTTCAATATTTTGGCAAAAGAAATAACCCTGTCTCAGCATAATAGGAATCCATATAATATGAATATGTACAACCCTTCCATGGTTTGTAGACAGAATCCTGTGTTTACACTGTCACCATCTTTTGGGGGATATCACTGATGGAACGTGGGAGGAAGTTCACTGTGTTGCTCATGTAGAATTTGCTCTCCATTTCTTGATGGAGCAAGGCACTTCTGTTTATTTCCAATTTTAAACATTTCTTCCACTGTGTTTTCTTTTAGAATATTTGCACTTTAAGGAAATACATGCCCAAAATGTATTGAAGGATGAGTGGGGAGAGGGAAGAAAAATCACAGTAGTATGTAGTCATCTTTTATTTAAAATAATTTATAGGCCCTTGAAAATATTTGAACTTTTTTCCCCTCCAAATTTAGCCAGTCTTATGAGATATTAGTTATTCATTTCTCCAATGTATTTCAAGCAGTGCAATCATAATTAAATAAAATATCCATTTATTCTGCTTGACCATCTCTCTGCATTTTAAAGTATATTTTAACTGGTTTAAGGATGTGGATGATTTGAGTTGGAGCTGGGGCTAAGGTTTTTGGTTTATTCTGCTCTTACGAACTCTGACAAATTTGGCTAAATTCCAGCATGACCCTGCTTAAAAGTACCCTAAAGAAAAGTTATTTTGTTTTTTCATAGAGATCTATCCTGCTATAATGGAGATTTTGGATTGAAATTTTCTTACTTGTTGAGGAGCTGCACAAACTCAGTGAAGCTTCTGGTGTTAAAGCCTCTGTGTTTTTAATGTGAGCAAGAGGCTGCTTTGTCAAACATTTTCCTATGGAATTAGGGAACGCTATCACATTCTAGTTTAGCTTCACTTGCCACAATTTTTCTTATTGCATATCATTATTTGGGTGTAAGGGTCCAGTTTAAGTCACTTTTAATTGTCCCAAAGTCCATTACAAGGTGACCAGCAGGGCTGTCATGCTCCCCTACAAGGAGTTGGGGGGTTCTTATACAATAACTTCCTGTCTATTTTGTTGTCCAGTGGGGTACAAGAGCCAGCTAAACACAGCAAGATATCTCACCAATCAGCCTCAGGCTCCACAGGCCACCAAGCACAGCATCAGCCACGTCACTTGTCCTGTGTGTCACAGGTCAGAGGAACAATTATGTTTTCAATTCTCCATGAGGACCTGTGCCTATTTTCACATTTCTCCTTCCCAACCTGTGTGTGCAAGTATCAGGCTTATATTTTCTTTATCAGAGGATCAGGAATGACACAGGGATGAAGAGCTGCATGCACTATTTTCAGTAGACCAAGGGATTTCAGTGCTTCTCTAAGCAGATTGGGACTTTTTCAGCCCTCAGCCAAAATGTTACCAGTTTCCTATACCTTTAAAATGCTAGGTCTCTTGTTAACTTATGTTTTGGGGCTTCTTTTTAATCCTAAATGCACTTTTTATATCAAGAATTACAAAGATTGATCAACTAAGCCCACTCACAATATGTCACGGTTACAATTTGAGAAGCATACCTGGACTTGTTTAGCAGACTGATGCTTTGCCTAAATCACAGCTCAATCAGAACAGGACTGGAAATTTATCATATAAAAAAGGACCAATACTTGCAAACTTGTTAACTCAACCATAGTTAAAAAAAGTAAACTCAAGTGACCTAGGTTTAAAGTCAACCCACCTGAAAAATCAAGCATCTGAAAAATAAGCAACATATCTCCCAGATGAAGTAATTACTTAATTAGTGACAGTAAAGCAAGGACAATCTCATCAGTTTGCTGTCAAACACCAAACGCCACATATCACGTATGTCTGGCAAACAGCTCTAGGTGACTTGAGAGATATATTTATGACAAAAGATAACTGCTGATAAAAGGAGCCATTTCACATTCAACACAGGAGAGACTAAGAGCCGAAAAAATATTTCCGAAGCATCTCAATGATTTTGTGATGATAAAAATAGCATTTTTGTTAGTATCACCAAGCCCTAAATACAAAGCCATGCTCCTTCTGTCTGCTTCAAGTTTTCTGCCTTTTGCATTTACAAAATCAGAAGGTATTACAAGATGAATGTGAGTTATCTTCCACCTCTTCACAATGACTTAGTAACAAACAACTTTAATGCAGCCAGTGCTGAACTGGAGTTCAAGGACCATTTCTTGGAAATCTGAAATACACTGAAACCTCAACAAAGAAAATGGTACTCTATTAAATCTGCACCCTGTGGAGGGCTAATAAAAAACCTCTACTGGGTCATAGGTACCAGAGTGGTAATAAACTCACGAAAAATTGTTGGTTTAGCTATTTTATGTCTCCAGTTCTTTAGTATGTGGTGTGGGAAAGGTGTGGCATTTTACCAATATCAGTCAGCCAAATCGGATGCAGCTTCACACAGTTACACACAGCAAGAAGTGTATTAAACTGCTTACCCAAATCCCACCTGCAATTCACTGGACACAAACCCCAAGTTATGTAACTACATTTTAAAAAACATGTTAAAAAAATTGAAGTTTGTGCTGGGAACAGTATGCCACATTAAGATGGAGCATCATCCACCTGCACTGTTGCTGGCCTGGAGTGCTTAAAAACAAAAAAGGCAAATCTCCATGATCACTAAGGATAACAGGCATAGCCCAAACTGGAGGAGGCAACCCAGCCTCCACCATCCCTCCCTCTGCCTTGCAGTTTAAGTGGTGGAGATTCGCCTTGTTTTTATAGGAAAACCTACAGCTGGCTGGAAAGGACTGGATAGGGTTACAAAAAATGTTGTCTGTTTTAGCGAGGGGGATGAGCAGGCTCAGAATAAGTTAAATTACGTACACTTCTGCACCATTCTCACTTTTCAATGTGATAGTCTCAATTACAGATGACAGTTTCTATTATCGGAAAAAAATGCACTGAGTGAGGAAAAAAAAAAAGTCTCTGGATCTGGCAGGTCTCAGGAAGAAATCCCAGCCCCGTGTTAGCAGCCTCCTTATTCTTTGGGAGGGCTTGACCCTCAAGGAGGGAGGAAAGCCTGCTCTGTCATTTATCACTGTGACTTCCAGCTATCTTGTTTTTGGAGACCAACAATGTGTCTGGAGGCCTCTGAAAAGCAGGAGCAGTGCACCACTGTGCCTTGGCATGACTGCATGAGTATGACATAGTTGGACAAAAAAGCCTTTTCATTCCCCCTCCTACAAGAGCCTCAGGGGATTCAGCTTCCTCTCAGTACCTCCTGCAATCTACATAAAGCTATTTTTTGCCACAGGGGCTCAGCGCAGAGTGACTGAGCACTCTGGAGTAACACTTCTTGGTAACACTTATTCTTGGTAACCAAACAGCCACTCTGGGGCTTGCTCATGAAACAAGCCCAAAATGGGGGGAAACTTGCAGGAAAACTGCCCAAGACTGGCTTCCTCAAAGCTTCACAACAGCTGGAGGGTGAAGGATGGTCCATTTCTGTAGACATGCCTCCTAACTTTCCAAGCAGCTTGGCCTCAAAGAGCACTGAGCAGCTTCAGGGATGGCTGTGACATGTGCCAGGAGCTGCCTGCCTTCTAATCCATGGGGCCACCAACACTACTGTCAGGACCCCAAAATTTGGGGGATCAGGATCTGAAATTCAGGGTTCTAGAGCCCAAATTTGGGATCTGGAGGGGGTTGGACCCCAAAATTGAGGGTTGGAGGGGGCTGGGATCCCAAATTGGGGGGCTCTGTGGAGTCCGTGCCTCTTCAATCCCCGCATCTGGGGGTAGCAGAAAATTAGGGGAGTCAGAACCCCAAAATTTGGGGTCAGGACGCCAAAATTTGGGGGGTTTGGGAGGTCCAGGACCCCCCAAAACCACCCAATTTGGGGGTCCTGGACGCTAAATTGGGCATTCAATACACTAAATTTGAGGGTATATGGGGTCTGGATACCAAATTGGGGGGGCAGAAATTTGGGGGTGGGGGGAGTCAGCACCCCAAAATTTGGGGTCAGGACCCCAACATTTGAGGGGTCAGAGCCCAAAATTTGGGGTTCAAGAGCCCAAATGTGGGCGTTTGGGGGGTCCTGAACCCGAAATTTGGGGGTTTCAGGATGCAAACTCCAGGGAAGAGACCTCACTTCCAGATGAAAATATTGTTTTTGATGAGTGTCTTAAGCCAGCAAGTAGGAATAAGGTGTGTTTATTCCATTAATTAGAGCTTTAGAATTGATTTAATTTAAAAATGGGAAGGAATCATGTTCTTGCAACACTGAGCAAGGCACGTGACTATGATATATTTAGGCAGGTAGAAGGAAAAAAGGAATGCATGTGCAGGATTTGAGGCACAGGAGCTACATGAGCTTAGCACAGCTGAACTCAGAAGTAGGGAGGAAGATTCCCCATTCCCTCTACCCTTTGGTAACAGGTATTTTGAGAGTGGGGGAGAGGAAAGGCAGGACATCAACACCTCTGCTCATGTCATTTCGTATACGGGGGATCACAGAAGCAATGCAATGGTTTGGGTTGGAAGGGACTTAAAGATCTTCTTGTTCCAACTCCCCTGCCAGGGGCAGAAACACCTTCCACTAGACCAGGTTTCTCAGTTCTCCATCCAGCCTGGCTTTGAACACTTCCAGAGACAGGGTATCCATAACTTCTTTGGGCAACCTGTTCCAGTGCCTTGCCACACCCACAGTAAAAATGTTTTTTCAAATATCCAGTCTAAACCACCTCTCCTTCAGTTTGAAGCCATTTCCCCTTGTCCTGTCACTACGTGGCCTTGTAAAAAGTCCCTCTCCATCTTTCCTAGCCTTCTCTTTTCCAGGCTGAACAATCCCAGCCCTCTCAGCCTTCCCTCATAAGAGAGATGCTCCATCCCTCTGATCATTTTGGTGAACTCTGGACTCACTCCAACAGCTCCATGTCCTTGCTGTGCAGGGGAACCAGAGCTGGATGCAGCACTGCAGGTGGGGTCTCAGCAGAGCAGAGCAGAGCAGAGGGGCAGAATGTCCTCCCTCACCTGCTGCTCAGTGTTTTGGATGCAGCCCGGGATATGGGTAATTTCTGGGGTGCAAGCACACATTGCCGGGTCATGTCCAGCCTCTCATCCATCGTTATCCCCAAGTCCTTCTTGGCAAGGCTCCTCTCCATCTGCTCATCTGGGCTGTCCTGTACTGAAGAGGTGCCTGGCTGCACACCTACCACTGCACATGCAAGGCTCCCAGCTCTGCAAAGCCGTGCTCTCACTGCACAACCACCACACTGTAAAACCATTTCAGAATGTGATTAAATACCTCAAAATAACAGCTCGTATTTCTCTGGCCAACTGTGAGACAACGCACTATCAAGACAGCACAGATTTAATACAGGAGGCAATTGAGTCCTTCATGCAACAGCTCAGGGAAGTGAACACCTGTGAAGATCCTCCCTCATTTTCTCTAGTCTTTTCCACTGCTAAGGTGCATCAAAAATAATACCCATTTGGGGTTTTTTTGTTATGGTCCGTCATCAGGGATATAACTGCAGTAAAACTGGAAAGAAAAGACAAGACAGTGAAGTAGCAGAAAAAAAGGATACAAAGGAGAGGACTTGAAAGAGATGGAAGTAAACAAACTGTATTTTTAAACTTCTGTATTGTTAATGGAGTAGTTCCTGTACCAACGCCTTTCCAGACTGAGGGATGAGAACATGGACTTGGTTAAGAAAACATAATCTAGTGGCCTTAAAAGTCTCCTAGAATATCCAGAGGGTGTCTGAAAAGCACCAAAGAAAAGGTGAAGTTCCCAGTCACAGGACAAACAAGATGGCAGAGCAAGGAGCTCGCTGGAAGCTCTCAGGGACCATCATGGAGTGAACTTCACTGTAAACATCTAATTCTAGAGACTTTACCTCTTCCAACATCCACTAAGGAACATCCCTCCTACACATGGGTGAGCAAAAGATGGAGAGAGGCTGGTTGATGTCAGCAATCCAATTCCCTGAGACATGCTGGATAACACTTCTTGTTTCCTCAGCCATGTTCTGTGTCTTCTATTACAGATTATTTTTCTTTTTACATCCATAGACCAGAGTATTCATAAGCCCATCTGGGACCAGGGCAGAGAGCACGAGGCTGTAGATAAATGTCAGCCCACAAGTCTGTAACCAAAACAAAGCTGAACTCAAATTTAAACAATCAGTATCTCTACAGTGAGACCTTCCCCTGGTACCTGTGCTCTTTTTCTTTCATTTAGCAAAGCCCCGTGCACAGCATCCAGGCAAAGGTGAATTTTAAGTCAGACTAACAAGCATTTATGAACAGTGTCCCCATATCACAGACAGTGGGATCTGAGCATATATTTGAATAGTTCATTGCACAGGGATGGGGTTTTCAGTTGTCCCCCCTCAAAAAAAAAGTTTATAAGTTATAACCTGCTGTAATTTATGCACAGAAAAACTTGACAGTGCCTAAGTTAGAATGGTGCATAAGTTATAACTTTTAGACCTCCGGTAACTTATGAATGGAAAAAGTTGACAGTACTTGTGGACAGAATCCAAGTAATATTAGAAAACTTTTTGCATAATTTCCGCACCATATTATAAGACTCAATCTGAGATATTTCAGAAGAGGCTCATTAAGGGGCTCTAATATTGTTCCCTGCTAAATAATCTGTTTTACTACTCCCTCTCTCCATACCTATTCTTATCCAAGTCATCTACCCTGACTTGCCAACTACCTACACAAGAGTGGTGAAGAGAAACTTCGTAAAAAAAAAAAAAGGATTCTCTATATTTCCAGTATTGATGTTGAAATGTTCCTATTTCATTTACTGTACACAGAATTCAGAATTTTTGTACAGCTGCACTGAGACTGAGATGACATCAAAAAGGTAAGCTTGGACATTACAATTGTAGGAGAAAAGCAGTTGTTGGTAGAGAAGCCAGACTTTCAAATGCACTCAGAGCCTCACACCAGTGCTGGAGCATCACACTGCTACTGGAGGCACAAGCACTTTCATGCTGCTTAGTACATCAAAAGAATAAATGCATAAAAATACCAGCAGCTTCTCTTTGTGACTAAGTCTGGACCAAATAACCAGCCAGGAAGGTAAATGATAAGATGCAAATTGATATTCTTTGCAATGTTGTTCTCGGCATGATTCAGAAGAACCACAGGAAAGGGATTTAGGCACATATTTCATAGCATGGAGACAATCCCACAGTTCAATAGGGGCAAGGTGAAAGCAAAGAGAGATTTTTAGCAGAAAGATAATCATCACTGCCAAAAACAATCAAGCTGAGTCAAAGATAAATGCATAGTTTCCTCTATCAAGAGAGTTCAGCATAGCAGGAACTGCACTCAGCCTCCCCCTGCACCCGTAATCCGGGGTGCTTCCCACAGTGCAGCTGCCCCAGGCTGAGTGGGAATGCTCCACATGGGATGGCCAAAGAAGCACCGCAGATCACTCATAATTGTTAATTAACAATTAAAGTTTGCACCTAAACAAGTGCGTTTTTGTGTACCAAGATGGGAACAGATCCTTGTCTCCCACCCTCAGAGCAAGGTTTCTTTCGACTCTTAACTCAGCATCTCATTGGTTTACATTAACAAATCTACAGCACAGCCAAGACAACAGGAAGACCTCACTGCCACAGATAAGCAAAACAAATGCTTCCGTTTTTGCAGATAGTTTAGTTGAATTACATTTTAAAACAACCTATTAGTCTATGCAGATTTCCCAGTGAATAAATCAAATGTATGTAATTTATTATAAAGACATTACAGTGAACAAAACTACATTTGAGCTTCAGTTGCCCTCCCAGGCTCATTTGAGATACCTGCAGCCCCAGCCTGTCTGGGAGGATGCCTGGTGGACAAATCCTGGCTTCACTTCCCCAGGAGCACAAGAGTGGGGCTGCAGGCAGCAAGGCCTTTTGCCTTATTGGCAGTCAAGACCTGATGCCCAGGTGAGACAGTAAATATCAGGCAAATATCACCACCTTCCTTCCCAGACTCAGAGGCAAAAAGCAGCGTATTTGCACTTAAAGGTACCATATTTGAGATGATATATTTCATAATCCCTGTAGTCAGACTGAAGCTCAACTCCAGGAGCTCCAAAAACTATGAATATAAATAGCTGTGGCTTAGCCTCAACCCTTTTGCAAAGAGCAGCCCACCTGCACCTGGAGCTGATGGGGACCTTCACCTAAGGTGTAATTCAGGCATCAACAAAAGCAGTATAATATTGTGTGGTTGCTCATTATTTTTCATAAGAGAGAGAAAACAACATCTGTGTAATACAACTACCAAATACGAGTGGACAGCGGGAACAAAATCTCTGGTTTTCAACAAGTCTGGAACATTAATTCTCAGCTCTGATTTAAGGCTAGTTCTTATTTTTTAGTTCAAAGCTCCTTTCCTTGCTATCCATACACCTGCCTTCCAAGCACAAGCAAATTGCCTTGGATCTCAGTACAGCCATTGCTTCAGGAATCATTTTACATTTGCAAAAGGGTGAATGAAAATAGCCCAGAGTCTGGTATGAACATCTTTGGCTGTAGTATCCAACATCCCATACTCCTGGAGTTAATCCTCTTACTGTGATTAGCAAAAGAACAGAAGGGTTGTAAGGAGGGACTTAAGTGGGCTTTGGCCTCAGCCGGGTTCATAACCCAGGCTGGCTCCTCTGCTTCTTGCGTGAGTGGCCCACACTGAATTTCAAAATCCTCACTAATTGAATACAATCAAGGGATTTCTAGGAAGGTGAGAAGAGAAATGAAGCGTGCCAGGGGGAAAAAGAAGAACATATGGCACACACTGAAGGTGCAAGGAGTGAAATTTGAGGTGGTGGTGATGTGGATGATGCAGTTGGGAAAATGTGGCAGGGTGTCTGTGCACACCAAAGAACACAGGTGGGGAGAAAACCACAGCAGGCAAAATCACAGCTTCCAAGAGAAGGGGACACTTACCTATCAGTGTCTGGGTTTTTGGCCTGCTGAAGCACAGAATGCCATGGAAGGAAAGCTACTGCCAAGACCTTCAAGTCTTCTGTTCACACAGTATGCTGGAGTCCCGCTTCAATCCCGCTGATTCCAAGCTCCCTCTCAGCATTTTCCTGTTACCCACTTGTTGCTAGTAAGACAAGGCTATCAACTATTCATTATTTAGAAGGCTGCTTTTTTTCCCCTCCAGAAATCTGCACTGCACTCACTGATCCTGTGAGATTTACTTAGACCCATCTAACTAAACCCAACCAAATCCAGTGACCACATATGTCGTTCTTGGTCACAACACTGCCTCACATGTACACAAAAATCAACTCACCTGCTCTACAGTATTTAATAATGAACAGCTCCCAGTTTCCCTACTGGCCCCTCTCTTCATTTCCTCTTTCTGATTCATCTGCATCTTCCTATGAAAAAGTATTTTCTAGTCTAAGTGCACTGTTTCACAATCCACATGACAACTCCATTCTGAAAACTGGTTCAAATCTACTAGACCCTGTTACGAAGCCCAAGTTCCATTGTTCTTCCTAAAACTAGTCAAATTATGCTAAAAAGCAGAGCACTTTATTTGTTCCACATAAGATGTAAAGAAATGTGATGGAGGGATAAACTAACTTTAAGGAGAAACTTCAGTTTGAGAAAGCCCATGCAGCCATACTTCAATAGTACTGCGTTAAAAAGGAACAAAATTCAAGCGAGGAATGAAGAAAAAATGTAGTTATATTATTAGAAACCAGAGCATCTTGCAGACAGGGAAAACAATCTGTGTGGAGCCAGCCTCTCCTGGACTGACTCTCTGATTGATAGCCCCTGCCGAGTCCCTCCAGACCTCTTCCTTACGCAGCCTTCCTCAGAAAGCTCTCTGGGAGCATCTTTTACCAACCAGGCAAATGCCCTGGCTTTTGGTAGGATTTTAGGTTACAGCTCTGCAAAACAACTTGTGAGAGCATACATAGAAAAGCCACATTAAGGAATTGGCTTTGATATTCCGGGAGTCCCAGCAGAAGATGTTTGAGCAGGATTTTCAAGTTGGAAAAGTTTCACTTCAAGGAGTATGTTTTAAAGGATTGCCAGCAAACTCTGTGAAGACAAGAGTGAATCTAGGTGAGTTTGCACACAATTCTTCAAGAACAGATCAATAGTTTAACACTAATATCAATGACATCAGTGCCTGTAGGGGCTATGAGGAACTCTTCCACCCTCCAAAGAGCCCTTCGTGTTCACAGGCAGCAGAAATGCACGGCATGGAGAAGAAGGGTGCTGGAAGTGCACGAAACAGTGAAATTCCAAACAAACTGGACTGCTTCCGAAACAGAAGAGCACTGCCTCTGGAATTACAACATCCAGGCATGATCTTGTCTCCCTAAGGACCCACAAATTCGTGGAGGAATTTGAACTGGCACATTTACCTGACTGGTAAGTAAGTAATTGGATGTTTGACAGTGTGGCAGTTTGTCACAGTAACATGACCATAGCACACCACAGCATCAGCAGGATAACAGGAATCAAACACACAACACAGCAAGCTCATAAAAATAATGAAATAATACCATTTTTTTCAAGCAAGGTGACTTACCTGTCTGATCATCTATGTAGCAGACTTCTAGAGACAAATTACAACTTAAGAAATACTTTTGAAATTGATTTTGAGCTGATTTGTTGACAATTTGCACTGCAAAGACCTGCACTCCTCTGGGAGCATCTTTGTTTTCACACAAGCTCTTGGAATCTTCCCCTGCTCTTGACCTCAGCATTCAAGCATTTCAGATATATCCAAGCACTGGCTAACATCCCTCTCTTCTACAAGTACAGGTGGCTGCTGGCTGAACTCAGCCTGGTCATCTCAGCTGGACATCCCACTACGTAAACAGCTAGGATGGCTTCTCTGTCCTAATCCATTTCCGAAGGAGAAAACCATCTCTGTTGGTGTTCAGCCATGAAGGTTATTCCTCAGACTTCCATTAGTAGTGGCATTTATATAAATCATGTATTGGAGAGAGAAAAGGTTTTCTTTTCATGATAATGCAGATCATGAGTGACATAGTTGATTTTTCTTTAAGATATAATCTAATGCTGAGAGCTGCAGCGAGAGCACAAAGAGTATCTGATAGCTCAGAGCTGCAGTGTTTGATCTTCCCTGCATTGTGCATGGATTCAGGCACAGCAGAGACTGACAATTCTGTGCTCCAGCACCAGAGACGAGGCACTTAATGTGTCTTTTAGACATGGTAACAAAAGGCATTCACATGGAGCGTGCACTAAGACCACAGAGCAAGGAAAGAGAAAAGTGCTAATAAGAGACCCAGAGCAGCATTTCTCGTGCTACATCACTCTTCACGGCCAGTTTTGTTGGTTTCCTATTCCTCCTTCTACCCTGAAGAAATGCTTGAGTTGTCTTTATGATTCAAGAGACAACCTGAAGGCAGGATTTAAACACAAAGCTTTACAGAGACCTCGGAACTATTACAGAGGTCTATAACCATACTGACAAAAGATGTGTATATTTTGTGTCGATTTTTATTGCCAGCTAAGACTCAAGTGATTCTCTCCTTCTTACTGAAAATTCCTAACTAATGTTACCTGCATATATAATGTTACTATGGATAAACCAAAGACCAGCTGTAATACTGACTTTCCTTAAAAAACTTACCCTTCACTCTCACTACTGAGCTGCTAGCTGCAATTTTCACTGCTCCAAACACCAACCACAGAATCATTTATGTTGGAAATGACCTTGAAGACCAATTCCAAGTATTAAACCAGGACTGCCAAGTTCAACACTAAACCATGTCCCCAAGTGTCACATGAACACGGCTTTTAAATACCTCCAGGGATGAAGACTCAGCCAGTTCCCTGGGCAGCCTGTTCCAGTGCTTGCAACTCTTTCAGTGAAGAAATTCTTACATTTATTAGGATTGTCATGCTGTACATAAGCCAAGCAGGTTTAAATTTTATTCTCAGGCTACTTTTGTTTAAGAAGCTCTAAAATTTCTTCTTCAGGGAAGTGGGAACTGAAGTTTCCTCTCCCACACCTCTCTGCAAGGTTGCCACAAGTCTCTGGAGAATTCACACACTCCAGGGATGTGCTGCCAAGCAACGCAAAACATTCATCCTGAGCATGGGAGGATGCACATGACCACACCTCAGGTCATTCCTAGTGCCTTGACTTAAGGAAAGAAACATCACTCCCAAACTCTAGGTTCTCCTATGTCATTGAAATTAAGATGCTTAATTATGAAAGAAAAACAAAGAACCTAACTCCAGCAAACTAAATGCTCAACACTGATAAACTTATAAGGATTTATGTATCTGTTACAGGAATGTTTTATTCTGGCTTCACTTGAGGGTTGGCTGAGTCTCCCTCTCCTTTTGTCCCACAGAACAACTTTCACTTCTTGTCCCCCTCAGATGCTTTGTCCAATGACTACAGCTTTTAAGGTACCTCATCCAGGAGGAAACACCTGAAGACACAAGAAGGCAGAAGAGAGAAGTCTGGCTTGGCTGCAATTCAAGAGGAGCTGCTCTTTCGTGTAGTCAAAGTGCACTTGCTGCACCAAACCTGTACATGCTTCAGGATTTCACAGATACTACTTCAAAGAAGAGAAGGAAAAAGAAAGTTAAGTTTCCCTAAGACAACTTTTTTGGATGAAGTTTGGAGGACAGCCCCTATTTACTCATTGATGAAAGCATGTCCCAGAAAAATCAAGGCAGAGGAGTCTAAAAACCTTCAAAAACAAAGATCTAAGATCAAAACCTTCCAACACCATGACCCAAATACACTGTCACAGCTTTTCAACAGAGGCTAAAAAAAGACAAAACCAGAAATAGCAGCTTCAAAAGGAAGTAAAAAACAACACTGATATCCAGAATAGACCAAAGATACAGATCAATAGAAAAAAGTTTCAAGCTGTCTCCAACAGTTGAAACATCCTGAGAGTAGGTTTCCCAAAATGTACTTCCAAATGCTGGTGGATAAAACCTCTGTCATTCACAGTGTGGTAATTAGTGAGGCTGGGATGGCTGCACTGAAGCCCTCCAGGAAAGAAATAGAAAGTCTAGAGACAAAACGAAGAGAGAAAAGGGAAGAAAAACTATGGATGTATTGGTCTCAGGAAGAAATGTGAGAAAGGAGGGATGACTTCACATCTGTTACTTTGTTGTGGCTTATTGGTTCGTTGGTTTTTTTGTAAAAAAATCTTTATTCATGCAGAGGTATAATGCAAAGGTCACCCGATCCTTCTGCAAAACTTCCTGCTCCTCCTAAAGAAATCCTTCTAGGCTAGCCATAAGAGCTAAGCACAGTCCACTGATTCATGCAAAAACCTTGCAAAATCATGGAGAATCACTGCTTCCTTGCACAGTTTTTCCAAATGTGGACTGCAGATTCCCATTCTGCAGAACTTATCCATATATTTGATTTCAAACTGGTCCTCTGTGCCCACGGATTGACTGAATTCCACATGCTTCCTAACTTGTGCCTTCAGTTGAATTCAACTACATCCATGGTATTAGAACTCCCTCAAGCCTTCACAAGCACCATTTTGACCTTCAGTGGTCAAATTTGGGTGGTGGTGTTGAGGTTCAAGCATTTGACAATCTGGTCACCAGCTGCTGTGAGTGCTAGAAAGGACTCAGGTGATCCAGCTCATGAGAATGGCTCTTCAGTCTCGTAGCAGCCAATAACTATTCCCCATTTTCACCTTCCTATCATATTAACGACTCTGAGCTTTCATTTCCAGCTGGGAATGATGGGAAGTGCTGGGTAAAACCTCCACTTGCCACCTCTATTTGCAGACAGCACCAGCATGAGGAGGTTTCAAGCATCTCCAAGAGCAAGGGCTTGCATGCTTCCCAAAGAAACCTGGGGGGAGGCAGCAAGAGTGCTGATGGGCATCATCCCAGCTACCAAAACCTGCACCAGCACTGAATACTGAAAGCTTGGAAAAGAACAAGTTTGACTCTGCCCTGGAAGATGAGCATTTCTGCACACCCAGGGACCACAGGCATGGTGAGCAGGTAGCATGATGCTCAAGAGGAAAAGAAACCAAACAGAAATGGAATATAAACTGTCCAGAAAACAGCTTATCACCAAGGGCAGAAGGTGAAGGAGAAGCATTATTTTACTCTAGAAGTTAGCTTTTTGAACCCAGAGTTCTGGGTATTTATAGGATTATAAAAATATCACCAGTTTTTGTTTAAATTGCTGTCTGTTCTCTGCTTTCAGCTGGCAATGTTCAGAGTGACCAGGAAATTACAAAGCACTGAAACAGGAGGAAGGCAAAGATGTGCACAAGATAAGGCTGGCCTTTTAGGAAAGCCAACAAGCCATGTGTGGAAATGCCACATGTGATCATTAAGAGCCTTTTCCAATTGTACCTGTTTCTTTTTCACACACACACACTGGTCTAGGCTGGGGGAGGGAGTGGGGGGAAGCTTTCCTTTGGTTAGGAAAGCAGCTGAGGGGAACTGTGCTGAACAGGACTCCCTCGCCTCGAGTTCTGCAGTCAAGTGATTGGACTCACTCTTTGTTGCACAAATTATCTGCAGGAACAACCTGTAGATAACCTGGGCAGCAAGCCTAAGGGAAGACCACAACCACAGGGCCAAATGCTGAGATATACAACAAATGTCAGATAAATCCCACTAGGAAAACATCTGCATGCTGCACACAAATGCAGGGCCATTTAGAGGGGACATGGCAACTCCCCTCATTTCCATGGGAAAAATCCATGCATGCATCTTATGGAGTCCAAAGGCCAAAACCTCAGTTTAATTAGTTTAATTTCATAGATGATGCGAGGTTTCTTTTTTAATTATGGATGTAATTGTGTTTATGGGAGGCAGCACCTGCTCCATTGGCCCCATCCCTCTATTCCTGCTGATTCAGGGATGCCAACACAAGAGGATTACCTGGGTGTGCATCCCAAGAAAAAGTTGTTGGCCTTCACACAGTGCTTGGCTGTTCACAGGGCTGTCCAGATGTCTCTGCCTGAAACACTCTGCCACAGAGCTGCCACCCTGAGAGCAGCATGGCCACTGGTGAGCGAGACCAAAGCTGGGACATGCTCCAAATGCAAACATCAGCCACCAGGGTTTGAGATACAAGAGAGTAAACTCCTTCTCCTGCCAGGTACCTGGGCACAAGAGGGGTATGGAAGGGCAAGCTCAGTCTGAGAGAACAACTCTGTACTAGTTTTCAGAAGACTATGAGTAAAAGCTGTGATTCACTCCTCATCCTCACAGCACTGAAATATATAGAGAGAGTACACAGGCATCAGTTGGGTTTATTAGGAAAAATCCCCATATCTGGAAACTGGCCACCAAAAAACCAGCCTGGGCACTGAAATGTTGCATTTCTGCCCCAGATGAAGTAGGAGAGCCAAGAAGGGTGGAAACACAAGTGCAGAATGTTCCAGGCGAAGGCCGATGAACAGTCATCAGTGACTTCTCTGTCAGGGTCGGGAAGACTGAGAACTGGAGAAATAGACTGCAAGCAATACATAAGGTAAGATCACAACGTGATAGCACTGGGAGAAAACCTCCCAGAGGAGTTTGTGTGAAGTGTTTGGATTGTTTACTGTAGGGTTAGAATATTGAAACTGCTGTCAACTTGGGCTGCGTGGGATAGACTGACACTTCAGGGTCTCACTGCTGCTCTTTGAGGACATGGCATCAGGTGGAAAGGATCCTCTGCATGGGACGATACAGACATAAAATCACAGCTTGTTGTATAACTCAGTTTTACATACACATAAACACATACACATTTTTGTTTTTAAAGAAGACATTGTTCCATTGGCACAACTGTATCTGTATTTTTACTGCTGAGGCAGTGGGAATGCACCAAAAATGAGTGAAACTCTCTAGATGCACATATAAAACATATGTACCCACGCATCCAGGGAGCGTGGGCAACACTGAATACCTGGTTAAGCACTAAAAACCACTTCCAAGGGCTATTTCTTCAGAATATTGTGGTGGCTTGTGGTAGAGATTCAGTGAGATGCTAATACTGGTTATACTTAGCATTTCAGGTGTAACATTTACACAGACAAAACAAAAAAAATGGAAAAAAAAAAGAAAAGGAAAAGAGTATGAATTTGGTACCTTTTTTTTTTGATCCAGGCTTGAAGAACCTGTCAGTCACAGCCGCAAATCACATAAAAACAAAACTAATGCTACAACACATTTCTGTTTCCCAGAAGAGGAAAAGCAAACATGCTGGTATGAAACACAGTGGGAATATTTCAGCTGTCTGAATGAGACACCAAATTCAGCCCGCTCAGCTCTGTGGTACCTGGGATGCACATAGTGTTTACTTGAAAACATCACTCTTTAGCCACATCGTGGCTCCCTGCCACCTTCATTTCCCAAGCTTTAGTTTAGATTTGTTGAAAGCTTTGAGCAGCAGTTCCTACTGACCACCTTTCAGAGATCTGGGTGACTGCTGAGGTGATCAGTGCATCCCAGAGCCCTGCACAGAGGAGAGAGCCTGGGAAACATTTGCATTCAGGGCTGGGAGCACNGGAGGAGGGAGGGAGGGAGGGATGAAGAGAGGGGGAGGCTCCTGGGGTCCCTGCCGAGGGGGCTGGATGCTCTCCGCCAGCCGGCAGACACGGAGACGCGCAGGTAATAAACTGGAGCGCGGGCGCTAAGCCGCTTAAGAGATATTCAGCGGGGCTGTGCTGAGGAGCGCAGCGGCTTGCGCGCCTCCTGCTCCGGCACACGCGCCTTATTTATTTATTTATCCTGGTTGCCACAGCTACGGGTCCATTGCGCTGACATCAGCCGTCTCCCACCCACCGCCGGTCCCCGGGTCTCGCCGGCGTGACCTTCCAGGCACACACGGATCCCATCCCTGCCCGCGGGGTCAGGCTGGGAGCCGGCTGCGGGCAGGCGGCTCCTCAGGATCATCCCTTCCCTCAGGGACACGGCCTTGCCGCTCGCCTCCCGCTCCGCTCGCTGCAGCCGGGTGTGCAGGGGACACTCAGAGTGCAGGAAAAACGCTTTGCACTTCCAATTTCAGTCACTGGTTTTGCACAGTGCATGGTCCCAGTTCGCCCCAGAGCTGCGACGTGAGAGCCCTCCAGCCTCAATGCGGCTTTTCCTGAGCTGGGTGCAGGGCCGAAGGCCAAACCACCCTTCATGACTCCTGCCCACACGTCCCTGCTGGGGACAGCAGTGCTCAGTGTCAGGGCCTGTGCCAAGGACCTGCAGGGCTCTCATTCTGCACCTCCACCCACGGAAGGCAGCACAGGGCCTGCGGTGCTCCCAGGGGCCCACAGCTGCCCAGTGGTCAGGAATCAGGCCTTGCTTCTCCATGTCACACGAGTGTGAGGCCTGGCTGCTGAGGTGCGTGGCCATGCAGGGTCAGGCACAGAGACAGCAGGATCATGACCACATCTTCTGCAACGCCACAGCCCATGGGGCAGCCCAAAGGACCTGACCGTCCCTAGGCCAAGGCAGACGCTACCAGAAGCGGTGCCAGGTCAGCACAGTCAACCCCCAGGGCAATGCAGGATATCCACAGACACACAAAGGGGTCGGGGGTACTGCTCTCAAACCTCTCCCAGACAGTCTCAGCTCTTTGGCCTGTGCTAGTATCTTCTGGCTCCTTCTCTCACTGCTTGGCCAGCCAGGTGCCCAGCCCTGCTCTTATGTGTAAGATCTCTCAGGAGAAATATATAAACATCCCAAGGATACATAAATAAGGACTGGAAGGGACTTGGGTCCATCAGGCACAGTCACTCATCTCACAAACGACTGTATCTGATGAGGGTTTCAGGCTGAAGCTCCAGAGGCTGCTAGTGAAGAGCTCCTAGAGCTCCAGAAGGCAGCAGAAAGTCCTCAAGTTCCACCCTGCTGACAGAGACTTCCCATTCCTAGCTCAAAGGTATTCATGGACTTCACTTAGCCAATTGTTCTTGCACCATTCAGTTCCTTTAGTTCAAGTAAATGAATACCTGCCATCAATCTTTAAATTTCTAGTCTTTATTTTTGAAGGGTGAATACGCCAAACCCTCAATCCCTTTGCGTCAGGATAGGCAGAACCACCCCAAGAGCTTTTTTCATGTACCAGTTCTAACCCAAATCAAACCCTTCCAGAATAGGGGTGGTATTTGGCCATACTTCTTTCAAACAGGGAAAACATCAACCAGGTTTCCTTGGAATGGCAATTAAAATGCCCAGACCTGAGCCCTGCTCCTTGTAACTGCATATACCCAGCGAGTTTGTCATCCTGATAACATCCTGTCACAGATGCTGTTGTTGATGTTATGTATAAACAGTGCATTCCCACTTATCTCATTTATAATCCACATCGAGTGACCTGGATGAAACAGACCATCTGGAAAGCAGAGTTACTCACAGCCCATCTCCTCCACCTACCTGCTGTGCTCACACTGAGACATTTGGAAATGGGCAAGCTGAAGCCATTTACTTGTCTGTGGGATTACTCAGGCCAACATTTTCCACATGGGAGCAGCTGAAAATCACCCTGATGAGCCCTTGGATCCCAGAGAAGCCTCTGTCAGAAACAAACCGCTCAAGGCACATCAATAAAAGCAAGGAGCACAGGTTGGCTGCTCTCCTCTTCACATGCCTCAGTTCAAGTGGAGCTCGCTGGCACCTCAGGCTCCTTCTCACTCATCCTGGACCAAAGCACTGAGCAGGAGAATGTCCATGAACCATGGTGGCTCATTCTGGCAGGGCAAACACAGCCACACACCCAGAGCTGCCTTGTCCCAGCATGCTGAGGCAGGTGGGCTGCTAAGATTTTGGGTTGACCCTGCCAAACCTCAGGGCAAGCACAGCCTCTCTATAAAGGTAACACATCAAAACCAAACCCCCCTCCACAAATTTTGGCAGAGTAGTGCTTGGAGAACTTGCCTGTGCCTGCCTCAGGGGACCCCTTCACACTCATCCTCGCAGAGGAGGTGCTCCAGAGTAGAACCAGGTGTGGTGTCCACTGCTCTGCTTCAGGTAAGCAACAGCTTGAGACTCATCAGAAAAATACCCTGGGCAGCAGATTTAGCCTCCTGGGACACAGGTGTCTCCCTGCTTCCTGCACGTGGATGACAAGCTCCCTGAATGCAAAGTCTCCCAACCCTTCTGCTCAGGAGCATCTCAATTCTTGTTTCACTAATTCAAAACAAATACTATTGACTGACAGCAAAGCCTTTGCCTGTGATCAATTGTGAGCACTTCCAGCTCCTGCTGCTGGGCAGTGACTTTCTTCTACAAGTGTCCCAGCTCCGCTCCTGCCCCCTGACCCCACACCCTGCACTGCTGACAATATTACTTCAAAGCTGAAATTTTCAAAAAGGCTTTGATGGGGAAGCTGGGGCACTCATGAGCCCATGCAAGGGGCAGTGACACAAATGAGATCCATGCTGGAATTCAGTCAGGGAGAGAAATGGTTTTCTTGCCATTCGTTCTGCTCCCAGTGCTTCAGGGCACGTGTCACCAAGTGTTTGTGCACGGCTGCAGCCACACACATCTGAAATGAGTCACGTCTGCTCCCTGCTCCCAGAGATTCCCTCTGACCACTGCAGATGCAGGGACATCTCAAAGCAAGCATATTTAATCCGGGGGGAGCAAGGGGCTGGGCTTCTGGGTTACAGCATATGAATGCTGGAGCAGTAATAACATTTCAGTTCTCCTTAAAAGCACCGAGAGACAGACTGTGGAGCACTGCCCCACAGACTCTCCATCCCAGTGCCAGCTGAGGGAAAGACTGGAATTGAGCACTGAAAAGACACAAAATCTTCCTTGTTTCAGGTGTTTAGAATACAGCAAATGATTTTATCACCCATATAAATGTGATCTGGAATACTGGTTAGAGCTGTTGAAATACCACAGCAAATTAAACTGGCAGCAGGGCTGAAGCAAACAGGCTGTTGCTGCATTTCCCTGCAAACAAATGGCAAAGCACCTGCTGAGTCACTGGATGGAGCCTAACAGGTTTAACAGTGGAAAGTCAAGAACCCAAAATAAAACAACTCCAGATTAGCTATTCTAGAAACACTCTGAGTTTTAAGTGTGCGTTTTGGGCATGCCCACACTGTAATTATATACGTATATTGTATCAACAGGACCGACGCTGCCCCCATCACCCCAAACAGTTGCTCAATGAGATTACGAGTCCTTCAGCAATGCTAATTAGCGCTTATGCAAGCACGGATTTCTCCAAGCCCTCGGGGCTGCTGCCTGAGCTGAGGATGCTCCCGGGTCTGCAGGCGGTGCCCTGTGACAGGGACCTGTATGAATGAATGTCCCTTCCCTGCTGCTTCGACAAAAAAGTTCCTCCCTTTGTCCTCCTGAGGGGCTGCCCGGGTTCAAACGCTGGCCAGCCAGCCTGCAGGCGAGGAGGAGGTGAGGGGAGAGTAAGGACACAAAAGGCTTGTGGAGGAGCTAGTTAAAATGAGGAGAAACACGCAGCAATAGGACAAGCAGTGGCGACTCCAGGACACCCAGCATCTGCGCTGGGGATTCCACAAGCCAGAGCCTTGGATGACATAATGCTTTATACAAGGGAACTAGGCAAGGAGGATCGCGCCTGTTTGCTTTTCCACCTTCCCTCATATTACTCTGCCAAAGTAAAGCTTGTGAAAGTTGGGCTTAACGATTTTGCCTGAAAAGAGGGTATTTACATCCTTAAGAGCATCTGGCATAATTCTGTATTTCATCTTCCTTTCAAAGGATAATGCAGCTTCTAAAAATTCCCTCCAAGAGCCATTATGATTTTATGCTGCTCCTGGTATAATAAACAACTTCATTTGTCAGGCTCCAGGCATTCTGAAAAGAAGCCAGCATCAATATTAACATTTTGCAGAAAGGAACCTGAAGCAGCACAGCTTTCCTAGCAGCAACCAAGAAACCCTGGGAAACACTCACACTGGCCCTGCAGCCTCCACACTGCAATGGCCCCATTCCTACACAGCCACAGGATGACCCAACCCTCTGGTAATCTTCTGCCTGGAAGTGTTTAGAAACCTCATCGTGCCATTCATGGTGGTTTTAAAGTCCCACTCTTTACAAGTATAAGAAACTGGGTCTGCATTCATAAGAGCTCAACTTCTTTCTTCAAGAGCTAGAAAATACTATCTTTACTATATATATATATATGTATATNGTATGAATTTGGTACCTTTTTTTTTTGATCCAGGCTTGAAGAACCTGTCAGTCACAGCCGCAAATCACATAAAAACAAAACTAATGCTACAACACATTTCTGTTTCCCAGAAGAGGAAAAGCAAACATGCTGGTATGAAACACAGTGGGAATATTTCAGCTGTCTGAATGAGACACCAAATTCAGCTCGCTCAGCTCTGTGGTACCTGGGATGCACATAGTGTTTACTTGAAAACATCACTCTTTAGCCACATCGTGGCTCCCTGCCACCTTCATTTCCCAAGCTTTAGTTTAGATTTGTTGAAAGCTTTGAGCAGCAGTTCCTACTGACCACCTTTCAGAGATCTGGGTGACTGCTGAGGTGATCAGTGCATCCCAGAGCCCTGCACAGAGGAGAGAGCCTGGGAAACATTTGCATTCAGGGCTGGGAGCACCCCCAGTCTGGCCACCCCAGGGTGAAACTCCCACCCTGGTTTCCAGACAAACACCTGCTAAACATCAGCAAAAGCCACTGCTGGAGTTATTGGGAACACAGGGTGTCCTAAACCTGGAAAAGCAGCATCAGTAAAGGGTTTTGCTTCCCTGAAGAGGGCTCCCCGTCTGGGTTTATATAAACAGCGTGATGCTTTTACAACATCAGGAAGGAAAAAAGAGAAAAAAGAAANGTGTATGCTATATTTGCTCTATAGAAAATACTATCATTACTAAAGCAGAGGAAGTCCACAGCAGCGTGGGTGCTGATCTGTATTTTTTAGCAGGCTCAGTCTTCTTCATGGACATATTGCTGAAAGGACAGCGTGCTGGTTTCATCCATCTGTACAGTGAGAACTGCTAAGGCAATCTCTTAGTAATTCATTATCTCTTTGCATCCTCTACTCTTCTCTGAAATATATCCTGATTTCCCACATGTACAGAAATGGTGGGATATAAAACATAAGACCGTGCCAATGGATGAGTATAGTGGCCTTCTGTGAGGTATTGCTCTGTTAATAAAAATAAAAAGCTGAAATATAAAAATTGCTCTGACCATTTCGAATTTCCCTTGTATTAAAGAAGGCACAAAGCAGCTCTGGACAATGATGCTCCAATCCACCACGTTCCCCTCCTTTGGGACACCAGCAGCCTCCCAGTGTTTCTCGCAGGCTGCAGCAGCTTGTGTTAGCCCTGGAGCCCCTCAGAAGCCAGCTGGCAGTGCCACTCTTTGGGAAATTCCAGTCCCCATCTGCTGGGGATTTTTATATTGCATTCATCCCTCTGGACTGGCATCCTCCTATCTGTGAAAAAAGTTCTGAGCTTTACCAACTGAAATTCAGGTTCAACAAAACCACAACAGTTGGGGTTTTTTTCCAATTTATGCAGGGTCCAGAATTCAGAACCAGGTGTTGGTAAAGGCGTTTTAAATCCCTGTGCTGCACTACATGCATTGTTCCCATTCCTGTTCCTCCACGGTTCCTGCTGGCTTCAACATTCAGGAGGAAACTAATGCCTCGTTTGGTTATGTCCTCAAACACCATACTGACATTCCCAGATTTCTGTAGCTACCACAGACAGTGGGTACTTAAGTAGCCAGCCAGGCAGCCCTGTCCTGAACAAGGACTGACACTGACTGGCTTCTAATACAGAGATTTTAAATCATAGAATGGTTTTGGTTGGAAGGGAAATCAAAGAGCATCCCATTCCAGTCCCCCTGCCATGGGCAGGGACACCTCCCACCAGACCAGGTTGCTCAAGGCCAGCCTGGCTTTGAACACTTCCAGAGAAGGAACATCCACAATTTCTATGGGCAACCTGTTCCACTCCCTCAACTTCCTCCCAGTAAAGAATTTCTTCCATAAAGCATCTTTCTAGAGAAGGAATTCAGTACCAGGGGCATTTAAAAAGGCTCCTCAGGCTTTATACATCAGAATCTGGAGGCGGGGCAGAAACAGTAAAACAACAAAAAAAAATCAATCAATTTACTCTTTTAAAAATTAATTTTTAGAGCTTACAAAATAATTTACCATTGTTTAAATGTCATGAGAAATTTGGATTACTTTAGGAAAATGGAACATGAAAATATCAAAAAGTGAATTTAAAACACAAGAGACACGCTCACATGCATCAGGCTGTCCCCTCTACTGGAAAGTGGGGACTTTGTCACATCAGTGTAGTGACACAAGCCAAAAATGAGGTGGCAACCGCATTTCAAAGGGCAAAAAAACCTGTCATTTTCAGTAGAGCAGGCAAAAAAGCGCCAACAAATCTCCCTGCAGCTGTCAGCCCTCTCACATCTCAGGTTTGTGATAAACAGTGACAGATTTCACCCTGGAACACAGCAGTTACACTTTCCAGGTTTTTTATGTTGTTCTGAAATGAATAATATAATTGCCAGATATGGAAAAAAAGTCACTTGATCCTGCTCAGGCTGAGAAGAGTTTTGAATTACAAAATCCTTCACTAAACCATAAAACCACAGTAGAGGTCTGCTCTTGTGCAGGGCATTATTTCAGAGGATCCATATATGGATATTAAAGTAGCAGAATCTATTGGCAGGTGACCAGTTGGAAACCAAACTGCAAAAGCCTTGTAATGTATCGACTCCTCATTCACAGGCAGCAGCCCATAATTATAGACCAAAGCACCTTGTCTTTCTGCGTTACAAGGTACATTACCTGTTCCATGGTTCACTTAAAACATCTGAGCCTGAGCTGCAAGACTTCACCATTTGTCTCCCTGACATCCCACTCAACAAGCTACTTCTCGCCCAGAAACAAGCAACTTCTCCACAATGGGAAGCAGCATTTAACACATTCAAAAATGTAACAGAGGTATCTGATTAACCCCCTAAAACACATCAGCTGTACCAGCCACTGCTCCCGTTTCTTCTTTCTGGATCTCTGATGAACTGGAGCCAGCAATGCAAGCCTGGCATGCCCTGGGCAGCCACCCTGGTGCAGTGCTACCTCACCCTTCCTGGTATGCACGAGTGCAAACCTGACCCCCAGGTCAGTCACAGAGCTCTGCTGGAGTTTTAAGCTGCTTTAACTAAAACTTCTGATTTTAAAAAGGTCTTTGCCTTCGTCCTTGTAAAATTCCATGGGCTCCCATTGACCTGTTCCTCCAGCACCTCCATGTCCAAGTTTACTAGCTGTTTCTCCCCAACATGGTGGCACTTGCAAACATGTTAAGAGTGCACTGAGTTCTCTCCTTCAGGTCACTGGCAAAATGTTCAAGATGCCAGGTGAGATCCCTGCAGCATTTCTCTTGTCACCAGACTCCACCTGGAGGTCAGCCTTTTACCCACTGAGGACCACCACTCACTCTGAGCCCAATCCATCAGTCAGTGCTGTACTCAGCCCACAACACCCTGGTTGGGAAAAAGTGTTGAAAGCCTTGCTGAGCTGAGGTAAAAAACATAACACTGCTCTCTCCTCATCCACAAATCCAGTCACTTCATCACAGAGGGCAATCCTGGTGGCCAGGTGTGACTGTCTCCAGTAAATTCATACATTTATACAGACCATTCCCAACCACTTCTCTTTTATGTGCCCAGAAACACGTTCCTGGAGCACTCACTGACTCACGTGACTTTCCAGGCACAGAAGCAAGGATGACTTCCTGCATTTCCCTACACTGCTTCCCAGGCCTTGCTTGAAGAGAAGTGTGACACTTGCTTTCCTCCAGCCACCAAGAATTTCCCTGCTCTCCATTAAAGATGGTCACAAAAGATGTCCCAGAAGCCTTGTGAGGGCATCAGCAGGTTCTCTCTCTTCATCTTAGACAGGCTCCATCAGGTCTCGTGAATTTGTATGGGTTGAGCCCTCCAAAGCGACCCCTGCCTTGATCCTTACCCACTGCTCCTGCCACTTCTCCTCATGCTACCTTCTCACATGGACCTTGGAAATCAGGTTGGTCAAGAGGCAATGCAGGCTCTGGGTACTGTGTCTACTGCCACTAAGTCACCCAGCAACAGTTCCCCATTTTCCTTGGCCAGCACCAAACTCTTGAAAGACAAACAAACAGAGGGGAATGGTCTGGAACAGTCTGAGGAATAGTCCGGAGGAGCATGTCACATTCAGTCCTAGCAACACAAAGACATCAGAAAGGAATTCTAAGGGATTGCTCTGGTGCTACAAGTGGGAAACTGGTGTGTATTCCCTATTTCCACTCCAGAGCCCTTCAAGGACATTCATTACAAGTAATACTGCTGGGAAGAAGTCATCATAAAGCAGCTCCTGGCAGCAATGGAAGAGCCCAAACCTTAGAACCTGGCAGTGACAGATGCCTTCCCAGACAGCCTGCAAACCCACCAAAACTTGGTATCAGCAATCCATGGATGGATTATTTAGTTGAACATGAAGTGTTTATACATAACTTTCTGACTGCAAGTTGTACATGTTACTAACTTACTCACTTTTGCTTTGTCTCCGGTATTCCTGACGCAACTGGCAACTATAAAAGTTGGCAAACTCTGAAGAAATTAAGAATTTGTACAATGTTTTAATTAATATACATCTAATGTTTTAGACTGCAAGCATCCTTCTTTTCACATCAATTTCTTCAGAACCACTATTCATAAATCACTGGTTTTTCTCCAGCTACTGACCATCTGGATTTAACAAAATTCATGGAAAATAATTCCTCTGAAATAGCCCTGACACGCGGCCCTGTTTAATTACAGATCAACAGCTTCGTTACAGCTCTCTCCATTCATTCCTACCCTGCTTGCAAAAGCAGGCACTTTTAACTGTACGGGGATCCTGGTGAAAGCAGCACTTCCCAGCTGCACGTAGGGCTGCCCCTGGTGCCATCTCGTGGTGGTCTGTAGGAGGTCCCGGGGCATTCAGAGATGCTGGGGCATAATTGTGCTCTATTGCTCTTCAGTTCAGTTTAACTGATGTGAAAACTGGTTTTAGTATGCCCTAATCCACGCCTTGGACTAAGAGACAGGAAATTATGAGGTTTAATCACTGTCTCTACCTGCATTTTTGCTGTTTGCACTTGGCTTGCTAACTTCTCCCTCTACAATACTTTCATGTCAGAAGCATTACTTGAAAATGTAGCAATTTAAGAAGTGCTAATGTCACTACAAATTAGTGAGTACCAAATACTGTGTATCTTCATACAGCACAATCCAGCTGAAAAAGTAGTTGAACAGACCAGTATTTGCTTTCCAGCAGCAAGACAATACATTTAATTCTACATACTACTGGCTCACAACTAATATTACACCCATTAATGAAATTTAGCTTTTGTGTAGGACATAATTTGTCCTTTATATTTAATCCACAAGAGTCTCTCAAACCCATAATAACTACACTCTTAAAAGTCTAGAATAACAAGTGAGAAACAGAAAGGTCTAGAACAGAAAGCCCGTCACATATTCACAATGTTGTTCCTGAGTAATAAGTTTCCCTTGTAGTTTAATCCCTTGCCTTTTCCACATCTGTGGCTTCTCATTTTAAGTCTCTATCTTCCCAGCTAAAGGCAACTCCGACTACCACCCATTCTCATTTCTGCACCTCATCTGTTGCATGCAAGTGTTCCCATGGTCAGACCTCCACAAGAATATTTGAGTATTGATAATTTTCAGAAGTTTTCTAGCATTCCAACATGTGTACACAACATTGGGATTAAGATCTTGAACACACCTCTACTTACTCCCATGCAAAACCCAGAATTTGCTTCAAGCCTGAAATTTTAACTTGGCTTCACAACAGACCCAGGTAAGAAGGTGGAAAAAGCCACATTCACAAAGTGATGAGCAGTGCATTTACCATCCGGGATGCTCTGAGCAGGAGCCCATCTTTACAACTTTCAGCCTTCATGTTTCGGCAGGCTGCTGCCCTGCTGTGGGCCAGTGCGGTATCAATAAAAACACTCCCATGCCCCCACACTTCCAGCTTGGGTGTTTTCCTAAATTCTGTTTGAGTGTTTCTTTTACCATGGTTTTGGTACGTGAGGGTAACCAACTTCAAAATCTATGCCTGAATCAAGTGAAAATGCATTCTGTTCAGCCTGACCCTTTCCCAGCAATGAACTTCTAAAGGATAAGCACAGATAATTTTTGTCAGTGCTGGGCTTGTGGTGACTGGACTTCAAGAGCCTCCTGTTTGGACTACGTTCATCAAAGTCTTGTACCAAGGTTAGGTGGTAAGGCCAGTCAATGACTACACTATGCCACGGGTGAAATCTTGTCACGTAAATGATGTCAGAAGAACGTTAGCCAATATTTTTGTTTGAATCCAGACTTGAACTTTATCAATGATGACTAACCACAAGACCATGCATGTAAGTCAGAGTTTTCCTTGGCATTAGTGGAAGTTAACAGCTTCCAAATATATTTTGCTTTATTAACCCTTTCACAACAGCTCATCTCATGCTCCTATGCATAAAAAGGCTTTTGCCTATGAGCATGTCAATCCCCCTCCTCATCCAGTGGAGAAGCAGGTTCAGCAGTGTGAGATGCCAGAAAGAGGCGTTATTTTGTGCTTTGAAACACAGATCCAGACCCTATCCCGTGCTCTAGGAAGAACAGGAGCTCATTTCTGGGTACATTTTAAGCACTCCAGATTCCTGAACTGCAAGTTTAATAGATTTATGGATGTGGCCTTGAACTGAAGTGACTACAAACATAAGTGACAAAGCTTTTCTTCTGCCAGGAACAGTTGTAAGAAAGTCTCTTGGGTTGTCAGCTAAACTCTATCCTACAGCAAGGTGGCAATGTTGTAAATTAAGAACTAATCCAAGGCATGTGGATCAGGACTACTGCTTTCTAAAAGACTGACAAGGTCCCTATTATATTTTTTCAAGCACCACACCAGGGCCAGAAGCATCATTTTGCACCACTACCGTCAGCTACAACAATTAGAAAAGAAAAAAATTGAAATACCTTAAGCTGTTCTGAACTCACAATCACCTAGATCACCATTACCAAAGGGCAAAAAATCCCTATTACTTTTCTAAACATTTACGTCATGTCTGAAGAGTAGGATCCAAAGACCTACATTTAATATCTCCTTATAGTGCCACATAGGAACCAGTCTTGAAAAGAGATGATCACATCACACAGATTTCTCTACACATTCTCTGCAGCAGAAGCCTTAAAAAGCACATGCACATGTCTTAGTTAATAAACTTAGCCCAGACTTGCACAGCAGCTGCTAGTGGGCCCAGGGGTGTTTATCTTGTTTGTAAGGTTCACTGTGTTTACAACATGGCTTAGCAGGTGTAGGTTCCTTAGCATCAACCTCCTCAAAGTTACCCATCTCTCCATGTGGAGCTCTACCACCTTCTCAATCAGTTACAAGGAGCTTCATGTTAAAAAAACTTATCTGTGTAACACTTTACTGTTTAAAGCCATTCTAGCACAAATGAAAGGTTAAAAAAAGGGAAAAAAATTATAAAACCTCAAAATATGTTCACCTCACAAGCTCAGTCTCAGCACACATGCTGTAATCTGTTGTCTTAACTCGTTCTAATGCCACATATTCGGTGATTTAACTCCAGAGAGCTTTACATAGCTAAGAAAACATGTGGTGTTTGCTACAGGCTGTAATTTCTTACATTCGACTTGAAAAATGCAATGCATCTCCCAAATGTGTTTCCACTGTAACTTCTTGTTTGAATCTTCCACACGTTCTTCCTAAGTAGCCTTTCATCAACCAATAAATCCATCGGGGAGGGGAAGCAACCCACTCTCTCAAAACTGCATTACGCAAGCTAATCTAAAGCACATTAAAAAAACCTAAATTCCTCTGCAATGCCTGGCAGTAGCCTGACTTCAAGGTTTAAAGCCTTGCTGCTGGAAAGGTACCTGGAACTTGTTTCAGCCCTGTTTTCCCAGGAGACACTTCCAGATTTATGGCAGAGCACCTGACAGTGAGCATAGCCTGAAAACACAAGGATTGTTGATTGGACCACTGACTACACACTTCAAGCCAAAGCAAGCATCAGCTTTTGTCATCTGTCATGACTTAAGCTCAAATGGCTTTTCTTTACTTCCAAGCTTGAAGAAAATGCTGTGCAGACATGCATTGCTATTTCCTAGCCAGGTTCCATCATTCCCTTTCTCCCCCCAACCCCCCAAAAATGCAGGTTTTGGAAGAGATTCAGAAAGAGGCAGTGTGCTTACCCCCCGAAAATGGTTAGATCATCTTTAATTCTAGCACCTGAAGTTATACAAGGGTTTGCTTAATAATCAAGTTTCAAAGAACTGTTGGACACATTCAGTTAAGGTGACAACTGTGCAATACCACTCAGTATTTCAATATCAGGGACCATACTCTTGAATTGTTTAAACACAATCCACAGAACTCAAAATTAAACAACCATCCACAGTTTAACTAAACAATCAGTTAAAAGTCTTACAGTTTAATAATTCACATAATGGTCAGTCTTTAGTAAGGGATACTGAAATTCATTAAAACACAACACTAGATTTTACTCTATAGGTGTGCTGGGCAGGCACATAATTGGCCATTCTTGGGTAAAACAGGGAGAGTAAGGAGAAATTTACCACAGTTTGGCAAATCCCACATTTTGTCAGTTAAAAGTGAACTGTGAGAATTAAATACTCATCTTTACATATACACAAGTTATGCTGTGAAAGCATATTTGCTTACAAACATATAAAAATACTTGTTAACTAGTTTGATAAGAAAATAATGTATAAAAGTATATAGCAAAAACATTTAATCATCTCTGACAATGGAAAGATCAAATTTGTTTTTATATCACATGAAACAAAAACAGCTACAATTTTAGTTTTCCTTTATCCCTTACCCAGAAATACAAAGGAAGACACAATTTGTTTTCAAACATAATGTGAAATTTCTTAATAAGCTGAAATGCCTCAATCCAGAATGAGCTCAGGTATTTGGCCATATCCTAATAGTAGTAGTAATCATCCTGTAGCTGTTCTGGATTCATAAAATAAATACAGTAGAATGTTTTGGCCACCGAAATAAAACTGCAGCATAAATGAGAGATGAAAATTTTTGCTGACAATGAAATTCAGTGTAGGTTTCTTAAGGCTAGCTGAATACTCAAGTCTAATTTAACTGAGGGCAAAAACAACAAAAAAAAGCCAATCCACCCCTTTTTTAAAAAGTATTCTCTATACTCCAATATAGGTCTCTGTAATAGCTAATGAAATGTCAGAAGTAAAAATAAATTAATTCACAAGAGACAACTTATGCATGACTTCAACACCTTGTCCTACACGGTTTTGTTTCATCTCCTTTGCGAATAAAACTCCACAAGGTGCAAGCTCTGAAGGGAGAGAAGGAAGGAACTGTGGTATTAGAGAAGCAGCCTTAGTGTTTTGGTTTGAAGTCTGCCCCAGGATGACCCAGTCTTCTTCAAGAACTATTCTGCCAGCTTCTTGGACTAAGGCTATTCTGGTGACCACTTTTAGGACATGCACATATAAGGCTAGACCAATACCAGAAGTGATGTAAAATGATGGAAAGAAAAAAAATAATCTGGCAGTTGATAGCTTGGTTCTTGGGATTCTCAGAAAATAACACAATGGCAGCCTTTCTTGTCTTTTTCTTTCCGTGTTGGCTCTGGTGAAGGAGGGCACTCTTGTTCCTGAAATTTCCTGGAAATAGGTATTTCAAATTAAATTCATAGAATAATTTTCAGGTAAATAAACATAACTACTGTATTCTACACTTTTTTTTTTTACACTTTCATAGGGAACGCACTTCTTTTTTAAGTTCAAATTATTGATAAAATAAGTGATCATTTTTCAGTTCACCTTTTGGGTTTCTTTTTATAAGAAACACAATTTTTTACAGAAGGCCAGTCTCAGATTTACTTTACCACATTTACTGACTGGGTGATCAATAAAACCTGTAAAATTAAGGCGACAAAATTCTCTTTCAAATTTATATTAAATTCATGTAAGCGTTTTTCCTAATGCACCTGAGTGTTTTATAATGGAGATCATTGGTCAAAGCTTAGAGGTAACAGCAGGCAGAATCTTCCCAGCAATTTCCCACTGCATTTCAACACCTTTGCTGCAGCTATTCCATTAATACATGGACATTAATTATCGGGTCTCAATTACCATACCTTATAACTCTGACAAGTTCATGAAAAGCTTGGTCTACATTCAATCTGATTTTTGCTGAGGCTTCCATGTACGTTACTTTAAGTTGCCGTGCCAGCTGCTGGCCTTCCTCTTGTGTCACCTGTAACAGACAGCAGTCATTGAGCTCAAGGGTTCTACAAGCAGGTTTGTATCAGCACACACTGCATGTACGTGTTAAGGATCCAATTCTCTCAAACAGTAATGGTTATTTGGGCACAGAACAGTTTTCACCCTGTCCACATGATACAGCTGGGAAACAAGACTTTTTGTAAAGTCAGTTTCTGCAATAAACAAAGACTGACTCTCTAAGAAATTCCCCTCACTCCAGATGCCTTGTCCTCGCTTCAGTTCTGCACAAAGCTGAAACTTTCCTTCACGTGCAGACATGATTCCTTTGCTCCTCCTCAAAGCAAGTGCTTCAGTCAACATCTGCTGGATTGGTAATAGAATTGTGAATACTATTGCTAATTCACATTCTCATTGTCCCAGCTAAATCTAGAGAAACAAAAAAAAAAAATCAGACTACTTCTAAACCAACAACTGTTCGGCTTCCAAGTCTTTACAAAACTCATTTAAAAAAAGACCTATTAACAATATAGCAAAATATTAACACAGCTAATTTAAAACATATCTTAGAT
The DNA here is from genome assembly GCA_013397815.1 of Aleadryas rufinucha. Classification (NCBI taxonomy): domain Eukaryota; kingdom Metazoa; phylum Chordata; class Aves; order Passeriformes; genus Aleadryas; species Aleadryas rufinucha. The sequence continues at coordinate 184,887 of VZTH01002163.1, forward strand.
TATTGGAGTTCTAAAAATCCATGAAGCCTACAGGTAACCCAGAAATATTAAAGAAACCCTGGCTACATAGGACTCCTTGGGACAACAGTGGAAAAGGAGATGAAGAGGAAACAATGAGCATCATGAAAAGTTGGTATAAAATTTGAAGTGATGAAGCAGAAGACAGGAAGCCAGTGGACCATTCCAGGAAGGAGGAATAAGCTGGTCACAGAGCAAAAGCTAAGGAGATCACTGTGTATTTTTGGATGAGGTGGAAAGCAGCGAGGTCAGAGAACAGAGGCCACCCTGAGTGGTGCAAGGCATGCGAGGCTCCAACGGGAAGGTCACCCACAGGGCCAGGGAGGAAAGGGCAGCTTTCAGTGATAAAAGGAAGTACAACAGATCTTGCAAAGACAATGCCTAGTGGAAGAAATGTCAAAGATTACACTGCTTTCACAGAAAAACATTAAACCAGCACGTAGAGGACTGATATAAGAACAAAAATAAGCAGGGTTTATTTTTAAATTAGTTTTGAAAAGGAACTCAGAATATTCATTAGATGAAGTAGCTACACAGAAATGGAAATAGATGGGAATAGAAAAGCAGTGGCAGCATTCCCCACAGTGCACTATCTAGAAGGACAAGCTTTCAGCTTGCAAAATAGTTTCTTAACAGCTACACAGCAGTTTGAGAGCCTTCATCCACGACATCTCCGTATGTTTGATTCCTCTGTCCTCAGCATCCCACTGGTACTATATTCATACACCTCCTGCTGAAATCAGGGCTGCTCCCACTAAACCCTCATGAAGCTCTACAAAATGCTCCCAGCATCCTGTGCCATCAGCTGGAGTAACTCAGGATGCATCTGCTGATCTCAAACACTCACAGCAGCTCTGCATTCACTTCAGTGTTATCATCACCAGCTGGAGCCAAAAAAGAAACCCTCAGAACCGACCACAAGATCAACTACTGGATGGAGCTGCCTTTTTAACTGCAGGACACATAAGGAGAACTGGAATCCTTCAATCCTCCTCTGCTGTTTGAAAACTGAATAATAATGACGACTCCTGCTCCCCTAGCGAGAACAATTCCACTTCAACCCTCCGCTCTGACCTCAGATGTTGAAATATTCTAATTCCAAAGCTTATGAAGCCTGCACTTGGACAAATACTTGTAGCTGTTTACTGGCACATCAGTGACACTGTAGAATCTCCTAAAGTTTGCACCAGACCTTCCAGAACCTTCTGCACAACTCTACCTCAGACAAATAAGTTAAAGCATAGATACAACAGCTCTTACAAAACTAACTCCTTTTATTTTTCTTCATCCCTGAACAGTTTATTGCAGCCCCAGAAAGCTAGCGGCTAAAGTTCAATAAAAATAAATAATTGGCAAGGAATGTATAATTGTGAAAAGAAACTGAACTCAGTCTTTAAACAAATGTTAAAGAATTTCTCCACTATTGTATCCAAAGCACATTACAGGTACAACTCAAACCCTGTAATAAAGTCAAGCTACACTTCCACAATATCCTGCCTTTAAAACATTATAAATACATTAAAGTTCTTGTTGTATTTACTAAAATATCTGTAACTGCTTAATTCCAAAATAATCTTTTTTGTCAGTCTTATGCATATATTGTCAAGTTACTTGTGGTCAATTTTAGTGACCTCAAAGTCAGTTTAAAAAAAATATTTGGTTTGGAAACACTATGGAAACATTTGCAGTGCCCAAGAAGAAAATTAGAGGCCAGAACATATCAGCTTCATCTTCAAAGCTGAGGAAAATGTAAGTACAAACATAGAAATATTTGAAAATAAAAACATGAATTTTCATCTTTTTGTTGTCCCTTCTCAAGTACGACAACCCTGTAACATGACAGGTTTTTCAGGAAGTGTGATAGGACAGCTTATTTAACATCACCACCAAAATAAAATCTAAATCCTTTTTCTTCAAAGAAGACTGGATGTTATTTTGACAGAAGCAAAGAGAACCACAGATTTGATGGTAGTAACTGTGTACATCTGTGTGTGTTGGTTCTGCAGCTTTAGGGAGCTTAAGGCTGAATACGAATGAGAACCACTCGCAGTGCTCATCCTTTTTGTTATAGGACATTTTACTGTTTGTTTCTGGATATCACTCATTCAAGCTGTTCAGACAGTTAGTAAAAGTTTCTCAAATGAAAACTCATTACAGAAGATGTGAGCGAGTCAAACATGGAAAAGCCTATTCCCCACCTCCCTAACTTAAAATTCTTCTTCTGAAACAGTTTCCATTTGAGTATCTGCACAATAATCCTGTGAACATGTGTTCCTCTCTCTTCACTATTGTGTCTGACATCTGTCAGAAATACGTTAATTTCTGAAGTTTCCATGCTTTCCTCCACCTAAAGCAACTCTACCAGGCTGCCTAAAACACTGCACCTGTATTTTGCCTGGACACCGACACAAGACTAAAGGACACATCATACAGGTAACAAATGTTTCCTCAAGTTTGAGAGGAATCCATTTCTACCATCCTGTGGTCACCCTACGGTGCTCCCAGCACAGAAACATTGCCCATTCCTGCCAAGAGTTCCACCACTCCTGAAGAGTGCATCTGTCATCCCGATTTTCCTGCAGGGATAGTTCACTATCCACTAATTGCAGTTTGTCCACACTCTCCTATCAAAGGTTGCTTTGGCACGTGCAAACTGTGGCTGTAAGCACTGACACACATTCAGACTGGCTCACTGTGTTCAGACACTACATCAGATGCCCAACTGATCATTCTCTATGAAGCCCAAAATCACACAAGTCATGGGAAGACCAGAGGGTACAATCTGTCTGTGGGCACAGAGGTGTCCCTGGACACGGCCCCAGCATCTACCACTGCAAGAAGTTATTGTCACACTCATACAAGAGAGTGATGGTTAAGAGTTAAGTCACGTGGACTTCTCTTTAAAACCTTGCTTTAGAGGTAACTGGCAGCAGAGATGAGCTCAGCACTAGGTCACTGTGTTAGTTCAGTCATGATGCAAAAGCAAGAACTAGCATTTAATGAAAGCCAAGCACTTTCCTGTTGTAACTTGGATTTTCCTTGAAACCCTGGCATCTGGGGAATGATCAGACTTGACCCAGTTTAAGCTAGCAGTTATCTACAGAAAGTCATACATAACCTGCACTGACAAGTCTACTCCTCCATTACTAGTGGTTATTATTAAAACATCTGGTGCTCTACTGAATTATCTTACAGTAGAAACATCCAGTGTTGAGTTCTAAGGAATTAACCCATTTAAGAGAACGACTGCTACACAGCATTTACTTAAAGGAAAGAGCAGTGAGAGATGGTGCTTCATTTCTGGTTTCAGAGTCAGCAATTTGTGACTGACTGGGGAATTTGGAAACACTGGCAGCTTCATTTCTTATCACACATTCTAAAGATTAACGCTTGCTTGTCGTCTAAAGACTCATTTTTCTTTGTCAGCATAAGCTGTGGATATTGAGAGACAAAAATCACAAGAAAGCTGCTTAACTCTATTGATCTATACAGTTACTACCATGACAAATTGCTATTTCAAACTGACTCTTTCATGCCTCTCCCAAAACACTTGTCAGTTGGTCTCTGGTATATAAGAGCCCTGCTAATTTACACCACACCTTTGGTGAGCCCCAACAATTCATCAAGATCACACAATTGTTTGTGCACTTCTGCTGTACAACCCAGTTCATGTATTTCCTGAGAAACAGTTGCCACCACACGAGGATGATTAGTTATGCATCATCAGCCTCCAGATTTATGGTGTCACGACGATAGTACTCTGTACTCTGTTCAACCTCAACACACATTTACTTGGATAAAGGTGTGGCCAGACCCTTGAGACATCCAGAACTTTTCCACATGTTTAACTCTTTTGGGTTCTGGGAAGATTTGTTGAGGATCATTTGCTGATCCAAACACACACTAAATTACTTTCTTTAACTTTAGTCTTTCCGAGGTTGCATGTGTTTCACTAGTCTGCCTCCTGCCTTTCGGAAAATCAGGCAGATGCACAGTACAAGCAGTTTTGCTCTAAAAACTCACACTCAGCTCCCTGAATTTCTAAAAATGTTATGTGAATTCTGAAGCTGAAAAATATACAGTTGGGATTAAAGAAGTCGAGAGGAAGAACCAGATAAGTAAAAAATAAGTGTGACACTAGCCTGTTTTTGGTGGTGCCCAAGTGAGGCCTGACACATCAGCAGACAAAGTGTAAACACGCAGAGGACTTGCCCTTGTCATGCTTCTGCCCACAAGTTTCAGCCTGGGGATACCCCACACTTCCCACTCACCCAGCACTCCCAGCCAAGGTGAGGGAGCACTCTCGCCTTTGACCCCACACCTCCCATCGCAGCTGCCTGCACAAGAAACCTGCAGCCAGAGAGGATGACCTTGCTTGTCAGGCTGAAGTTTTTCCTCACTTTTGGACTAGTTGGTGGCAGGACTAGTTGACAGGTTTTCAGTCAGATCACCAAGCTGGTCGCCTCAGTGACCAGATGGCTGTACTGAGAGCTCACATGATGGAGCAGAAACAACCCCTCTGTTTAACACCCAGCTGGTAACATCTCACTGCTTGCTGCTGCCAAAAGGCGAGGTCTCACTTGCTTCCCCCCACCCCAACTCCTCCCTGCTCTGCTCCAAGCCACAGTCCCACCCCTTCCCATGCTCCCAGCACTGGCACTCAAGCCTTTCTGCAAGCTGATTTAGCTCACACAGGTCCCAGGAAGCCATTCCTGCTCCTCCCCATCCAGAGAGATGATTCAACTCCTAAAGTGCTTCAAGTGAGATCTGGGGCCAGCAAAGGAAAGAGTGGGAATGTGAAGTCAAGAGGGAGGGGAGCCTCTCCCTTGTGGGGACCAATTAAGTCAGCTCAGCATCCCTAAACCATTCCTTCACACTGACTTAAGGCCAAGTGAAACACACCATGCGACAGGGAAGGGGCAGAGAAGAGTTAAGAACACCTAAGTAGCTGTTTAAGCAAACCCAAAAGTGTTTTCTCAGCTACATCTGCCTAAGCCTCAGCTTATGATGGGAGTGACAAGTCCACCAATTGGCATGTAAATGGTGAGTGAGAGCACCAAAAGGTTATGCCCATCAGCATCTAACCAATTAAGGCAATTAATATAGCCATAAAAAACAACAGGAGATTTTGGAGACATATATTGATACAAGCAGCAAAATTGCAAAGTTGGGCAATTTAGAAAAAGCTGCTTTGAGCTTGAATGTGTTCCAGCCCACCACCACGTGGAAAAGCAGCTTGGAACAGGACAGAGGGACCAGCAGAATAGGTGACAGGCACCTCTCTGCCTTTAAGGGAGAAGCAGAGGCAGTGCAGTAACATGGGGAGGGTGGAGGAGAGAGAACAAAGTTCACAGCTGTTTCTAGAAATGGATGTACAGGTTACCAACTACACCTGCAGGTATCCTGAGAGCTGGGGCTGACAGCAACGATGTTACTGCCCTCCCAAAGCATCGGGGTGTTTGTCCTTCAGCAAATACAATTAGCACAAGAGTTCAGTTTCACCTCCATAATTTCCATGCCAGTGTTTGTGCAGGAGATAAAGCACATATGTTCCAGGACCTGCAAGGTTAAATCTGGGGATTTGGATGGGGGAATGATGGTAACTGAAGAATGAGACTTTTGCTTCTGTCTCAGGGACAGACTGTTCTGTAAATGTGTGAGTACTCAAAGTTACTTCTGAGGGGTTTGTGAGCTACTTCCGTGAAAATTTCTTTCAAGGCAGCATCTTTCAGCATAGCTTTTAATTTTATCATGATCTTTCTACACAGCTTCTGGGATAAAGAGGCTGTGACAGTCAAGGGACCATACTCAACAGGAACTTTTTTGTACTGTGACTGTAATTCAATAGTGCACATACTAACCCACTGAGCTCTTTAACATTATTTAAGTTATGTTTTTCTTGTGAGACTCTTAAAACAATTACACCAATTTTAGTAATATTTACTTTATTCTCAGAAAATCATGTATTTGCTACCAAGCTTTAGATGTCATCTTACTGCCTCAAGAGAAGATATTAAGCTTCTCAAATTAGTTGCTGAAGAAAATACAAGTTTGACATCTGTTCCTTTCCTGCTGCTATAGTAAGATTTTTTCATTTAGTCCCAAATTAGTCAGATTCATTGAAAACCAACAGCAACTAGGGAAAACACATTTAAAAGTCCTTTAAATCATTCTAAACTGAATCTTTGAAGTTGTCTTACGACTAGAGGTTGAAAACTATTGGTTTCAAAACTTTAAGGTATTTTAAATATAACACAAATTGTGTTGCTGTACTTCCAACGTTTAAAGCTTTAAGTCAGTTATGCTGAGTGGCCAAAGAGAAAACAGTGAACAACTACTAATTTAGAGATAACAGCAGTGAAAGGTAAAAGCAAGAGCACTGAAGACTAAGGATGGTTGGAGTTAGTGTTGGAATGCACTCTGCTGGCACAGTGCAGTGGTGAGTAACAGAACTGAGGAATTAGACACGTTCATGCCTGAGTAATCAAGTCATGACAGAAAGCTCTCAGCTCTGTGAACAGATTTGGTCTCAACATAACCCCACTGAGTCAGACAGAAGATGTGCTGGGTATGGAATGCCATCATGCTCTTAAGGTTCTTCAAGTACAAAACCTGAGTGTAGTTTCTTGCAGTGGAATTAGTTTGTATCATATGACCTTTTTCATTTGTTTGGTCCCATCCTGGGAGGAAGTTTAGTTCTGGGGAGAAAACTGGATTTTCTGGAAGAAAGTGAGCAGTAACTAACAGCAAATGAATTACCTGTCTTTGGTGGTCCAGATCTGCTTTATTACCGACGAGAATCATTGGAAACTCATCGCGATCTTTCACTCTAAGAATCTGCCGCTGAAACTTGTAGATTTCTTCAAAGCTGTGAAAGAACACAAGTAGAGCATCAGTGCACCAATTCATAGATTCCCAGGTTCTGCCAAAGTTCACAAATGATGAGTCACCTATTTGGACTTGCCCTGTCATGACACACAAGCACAGACAGCTGCAGGCACTCCAGAGTCACAGCATGACCAGTTAGAGAACCATTCAACACTCAAACTAAAAAATCCCCAAGTGAGCAGCGTCCTCTGCACTGGGCTGAGGTGGGGCTGCAGGGTGAGGAAACACTGACTGTGTCTCAGTCCACAGGGACTCAGGGCCAGTGTGTTGCAGAGAATCAAGCAACCACAGTCTATTCTACAAATACTGACTCCGGAGTTCCACTCCATCTAGAATATTCAAACTACAGCATAGAGACCCTGCTAATCAATATTTCAGATGGCAACCTCCAGAGCTACTTCTAAGAATTCTGGAGGAAGCAATCAAAGCTAGAAAGTTTTGTTTCTTCAAGAAAAGAAAAATGGCAGGGCTAAATGATCAGAAAGCTTTCCAGTTATCAACTAAGTTATATCAGGTACTGATGCTGTTCAAGCAGTAAGGAATATTCCAGCAGTGTTTAAGGAAAGGTGAGCAGAGCAGAAAACATGTTCCAAGATAGTATACTAAACAAGCTAATTCTGGCCTAAGCAAGGATTTTTGGGGAATGAATAAATAAATCACTGCTTTCAAGTAAACACTGTTTAAGCTACATCCCTATATAAGGGCCTTCAGCACAGATGTTTGCAGACAATCACACACCCTCTGTAGCCTACCCAGACACTGTATTTAATTCCAGACATATAGTCTGAAGGCATTTACACTTAATTTGCCAGCTAAAATTTAAAAGCAAGATGATCACCAGTAAAAAAGTGACATCAAAAACAATTAGGTAGTCAGACGCCTCTTGCAAAGGTGAACTAGAAGGGATGTATGCCACTAAGTGCAGCTCTCCATGAGCTTCTAAGATGATGTTTCATCTCCAATCTGCAGCCATTCAGTCAATGCATGGGACTAAGCAGAGGGACCACTGCCTGCAAAAGAGTGCAGGCACATACCCTAAACCCACAGCGAGCTACTTGATGCTGCACATGGCAAGGGGATACTCCTAAGAACTGACTGAATACCAGTCACTTCCAGGAAAATGGTATTCTGGACTGCAATACAGTTCTTGAATAGAGCTGCCATTTTTTTGTGTATTCTTTCAAGTCATCTCTTGAAACAAACAGATACTTTCACAAAGTGATGGTTCAAATCGGTTTTCATCAGTGCTGAAAGAGCATCACACCTCGAACCTAAGAGTGAACACATATCTAATGTTTCTGTTTGAGATCATTTCAGTTAAGGATAAGGTGTAATTTAAGAATAATCAAAACTTGTTTGTTTTAATAACTGGACCTCAGGCTTACCTTCCTCTATCTGTGACTGAGAAAACGAGCAGAAAACCCTCCCCTGTCCGCATGTACTGTTCACGCATGGCTCCAAATTCTTCTTGTCCTGCTGTATCCAGAACTGAACATAAGCAAAAATATGGATTACTACATTTCATGTTCTTATAGACTGAGAAAAAAAATTATTCCTAGTAAGACATTGTGAGAGCCTGTCCTGTGCATCACAGCTAAGCAGAAACCACTTTCCACAGACACTACTGGATATTTTTCTAATATTCCCAGCAAGTTCTTGCACTGACTGAACAATTCAAGACCTACCAAACAAACTGAACAACAAAACACTTGAAGACTTCTGCTCATTCCTGACCAGCTGAAACAGATGGAAAATGTTCAGAGATACTTGGGGATGAGGGTTGTTGGTTTATCCTTAAAGAAATCACCAACATGCAAGAACTGAAATTCTTAAAGCAAAGCGTTTATATTGCACTTGGGAGAGGCAGCACAGAGGTGTGGTTTTCATTCCACCATGTCACCCAGGCAACTCCTGGGAATAACAGAAATTCCTAATCCTCCTTTTGTGGGCACTGTGGGTGGGCTACTTACTGTCCAAGCGCGCGGCTCTCTCGTCTATCACGCATTGCTTGGTGTAGGAGTCCTCAATGGTTGGGTCATAATCCGTAACAAAGTAGGACTGCAGAGGAGAAAACAAGTTTGTGTCTTAGACAAGCACACACAGGACACTCACTGAGGGAGATGCTAAAACTGGACACCTGACATCTTAAGGAAGATGAGCCTGTTTATCCATGTACAGCCATTTGACACTTTATCCAAAGATAACCAATAATGGTTCTCCTATTCCTAGTAAATGCTCACTCATAAATTGTAGAGATTACTAGCAGAGTCACTGAGTTAACTGGATTCCCACAGCATTTCTAACATTTTCCAGACATTACTGGTAACTCCTAGAATTTCGCAGAAATCCCTAGAAACTGAATCTAGGGACTTCTAAGGTCTCACGTAACTTCTCTGAACTTCTGGTAGGGTTTAGAAGTTCTTTGAAATTCTCAAGTTGACAGGACTTCCTCCCCTGTTCCCAGAGCCAGCAATTTCTGGGAAGTCCCAGGATTTTCTCAGCTGTTTCTAGAATTCCCTAGCAGTTTTAAAACCATTTCTAGCAACAGCTCCACAGAGCACAAGTGGCACTTAGTTTGTTAGCTGAATAAAGTTTGTTGGATGATCCTTGTTCCCAGGATTTCTCTCCTGGTTTTAATGACTTTAAGCACTCACACCCTCCAGAAAGACAACCCCTGAAAGCAGAATAAGCCATGAAACGCCTGTGCCACCCACGACCTAAGCACAAGGCTCCACCAGACACTGCCAGGCTGTTGCTTATCAACCAAACTGTGAAGCAAAGCACGTTCTGGTACATTTCTCTAGACACTGGGTGATCTGGTATTGAATACTGAGTTAACAATGCCATCAGAAGGCAAGTTTAGAATTCAAAGGTTGAAGTTTTAGCTTGCATGCAGTCATGGTAAAATGATCTCCACCTAAAACTAAAGCACACTGACATAACAAATCTGAACCCTGATCAAATTCCTTCCCATCTGTGCTCCCAGCAGGCACTCAGAGCACTACCCTAACTGTGCAGAACTGAAGGACTACCACCTGTGTACATTATTCAGTTCTGTGAGCCAGTAAGGAATCAGGAATGTTTTGTAACTACATATTGGCTCCAGGGATGGGAAAAAAGGGGGCTCTGTTCTTGCATTAAGAAGATAGCACCAAAACCAGGGTACATATTCTTATCCATGTCAAAATTCATAGTCCTTGCTGAAGTCCTTCCCATCACACAAACTCAAAGATACCACCAAGACACCACTCTGCTCCTCTAAACTTACCAAAGCCGAGTTAACAGATGTCACAACTGGGAAAACAAAACAAAAAAAGTGGAAAAAAAAAAAAGGAAGAACTGAAATCACAGCACTAGCCCAGTAACCTTCTCCAGACACACCACTGTCAGTGCAGAACACAGTTAACTCTGCTTTTTGCAGATAATTGATGTGGCTGCATTTGTCCTTGTCCAGTTTGGCTTTGGAGCTGCCCATGAGGGCAGGCTGCAGGACGCTGTCGCGATGGCACCCAACTGACCCCACCACTTGGCCATGTCCATGCCAGGCTCCAGGTTTAGCAGCATGGACAGGGGTTCCCCAGCAGAGCTCACAGACTGAGCTGCAGCTGCCTTCCTGGGAGAAACACATCACCAGTTGCAGCACACTCGACCAGCTGCGTACGCTATATATAACCTACGCTCATACACCACAACCAGCACGCAGTTGGCTGCAGGAGGAGTTTGTACAGGTTGCTGTTGATCTGTTCATTTAGATCTGGCCCCACACTGAAAAGCTGCTGACCCCCAGAGCAGAGACCCTGAACAGCTCCTTTGCATTTTAAGTAGACACCAGTGTCCTCTCAGGATACACCTACACAGCTCTGCATCGATGGCACCCAGGCTAAACAGTCACCCTGCTTTAATCCCACCCACAACCCCATCCACACCAATCAAAACAAAAAAAAAAACTTCAAACAAACCCTCTACCACCAAAAAAATTCCAGTAAACCAAGAGGCATGGGATCCTAAATGCAGCACACAAACTTCAGGATTCCCAGCCCAAATGCCTATCTATAGGCAGCAGAACACTCACTACAGAACAAGATGCTCTTTCAACTACAAGTCATCCCTTTACCTTGCTTCCCTCTAAGATTTAAAGAGGAAAAAATTCAGCCTTCAAAAATGTTCTCATCTTTTCTTTTGCCTGCATCCATGACTCAAAATGTGCTATCCAGGAACTTAAGAACAGACTTGGAGGAATGAATTTACACAAACTGTAAATAAGGTCTCAGTTCTTCTGTGGCCTTCAACAAACCTTGAAAGATGAATGAGAAACTTATGTGGACATACAGAGGTATAAATAAAATCATTTACAGAATCTGACTTCAAAGGGATGATCACAAGGAAGGGAATTTAAGTCCTATGTTTCATAAAGGAAACAGAAAGTGATATTTATAAAAAAAGCATTAGGTGACTGAACCATGGAAGATAAAGCCTGCACTCTGAAATTACTCCCTATCCCTCTCCAGCTTCAGTTTTCATTTCTCCCTCCTGCAGAATTCAAAGTTACCATCTGAACCTTTACATCTACAAAATGGTAAAGGATAGCAGCTTTTAAATAAAAGGGAGAATTTGGAATTGATTTATTTCACTCTCCTGAATCTGTATTAGCAAAACACCTAAAGCAGCAAGCTTATATCCAACAAGGGCAATATTTTTCACTACGAGAGTTCAGAAAAAGAAAGCCATAATGATCTCAGAGGGATTCTTCTGATTTTCCTCATTATCTGTCCAAGGGCCAAGAACTACAGCATGTTCTGTAATCTGCAGGGCATTTCTGTGATTCCCTCCACCCTTTTTAGTTTGTTTTTTTTAAAACAGAAAAAAAAACCCCCAACAACTACACACAAAGCAAGAGTGCAAGACTAGGTACAGAGACATGGAACATGGCTCCTCCCTCAAAAAGGGAAACAAGATTAAGTTGCCCTGATCCAGCATCAGCCACATGTCAAATTCAGAATGAGCAGATGCCAGAGCCCCCCCATGTAACAATTGCTCTTACAAGTATTTTCTTCCCTCCCATGGAGCTGCACTGCCAAATCTGTTGTCACAGCCACTACAGGAGAGGTTTGCAAGGCAATTAGTGCTGTGGTTCACCTCCAGACACTGGACAAGACTTATGTACCTCAAACAGCTGTTGGTTTTGAAGGAGTCTTCCCAAACTGCACCGGGACCATGTGCCACAGGAAACATGACAACCACAGCTCACAGGCCTTATTCAGTCAGGGCTGATTTACAAAACTTAGATGCAGCAGACACAGTATTTATCAATTTGAGCAGAAATGGACCTTCCTGCTGCTGTTCAGGCAGTGTTTAAAGAACTAAGGCATGACAGAGCATATCCTGAAACATTCCATGAGGCCACCCCTTCACTCCTGAATGCCATCTGGGCAAGGTGCCTGCACACCCAGCAAGCCCAAGACCCTACACCAGCATAAGTAACTTTGCAGAGGTCAAGGAGTTTGTGGCAGAACTGCTCAAAAGCCTAATAGGAGCACAATTCCAGCAGGCACAAACCACCGACAACCTACTGGTTTCAAACTGATGCCAAGTCTAGACAAATTAGAGGAGCAAGCACATCCCAGAGTGTTGGAATAGCCAGGCCTGCCTACTGCTGTCTCCTTCATGGAAGCTGTCTGTGCAAGCCCTAACACCTCAGAGCAGCCACCCTGCTAAGCTACAGCAACACCAGGAAGCTACAAAAGCAGGAGCCTGGGATGGGAGCTGGCACGGAACGCACGGCACGGCTCTCCAGGGTGGCCTGATGCAGACCAGGTTGTCAGATCCGCTCTTCCAGCAGCAGTTGAGTTTCTCTGACAAATCCAAAGAGCCACGACTCATTCAGCTGGCTCCACTGCAGCTGGCCACTGCCTGCAGGAAATAATTAGAAGCAGCTAAACTTCTTGTAAGGAGATAGTAACTTGAACACGCTCTCCTGTTGCACCACTCCCTTAATCACCAGCAAAATCAAAGCTCTTTCCACCCATCTCCTAGAAGGGAAATGAGAAGTTGAGCCCAGTAGCTCATCAACCATTCAGTTTACCCAGAATATTATGCAACAGGTTTTCTAGGCTTTCTCTTTCTAAGGCTGCTGAGGCAATCGAGTCCAGAGATGGGAAAGCTCGCTGCCAAGGACTTTTGCAAAGGGGAAAAAAACAAAAAGAACATAAAAATCCCCATCCCCACACTACCTACATCACTTATAGCCAGGCAACCCACCACTAAAATCCCTTCCTATATACACACATCATCTTAAAATGCATTTCAAACAACTTCCTGACCTTCACAGGAGTTTCCACATGCAGTGCATAGAAATAATGACACTATACAGAACACTGCTCTAGCAGTCTTTGTTTTAGGCAATAGCAGTCCCTAAATCATTGTTTCAATCACTCAAGTCTTTTGGTAAGGAGAAAATATGAAAACCTGCTCTTAAGTTTATCATCTGCCTCCATTTTTATGTTGCCTTTAATACACACAGAGAAATTCCTCCATTAGCTTATGAGCTTGAGTTCCACTCCATAAATTAATAAAAACAACTAAGTACAGACACCTTTGATGGAAAACCCCAGTGCCAATTCACAGCTCTTATGCAGCTGTTCACATTTACCCTTCATAAAGTAATCAACAGTCCACAAACTGAAAAGCCACGAGACACCTTTATTTTGCACTTTTATGTTTTAGGGTGGGAGAGAAGTAGGATGTTGTTGACAGGAAGCTGCTCTAAGCTGCACTCCAGAGGCTGGCTGCAAACCATTCTTCCTTTTTCTTTACACCAAGCTTGAAGGCCATGCAATGAAAGGCAGCCCAGCACAGTGAGAGCACACCACGATGAGTAAGTTAAAGGAGAGGTACATGCCAAAATATGTATTCATCCTTGCAGTCTCTATAATCGCCATCTGTATTTACTAAACATACACATAATGTTTCAAAGAGCCACTGGTTGCTTATTTAAATTTTTTCCACATGTTTTAAGTTTTTGGTTCAAACCCAGTAAAGGCAAGGAAATAGATGGGTTTCCACCCTCCAGCTACAGTTACAGACCAGCTCTGGATTTAAATAAGCATCTACAAGCTGAACATTGCAAACAGCCCAAAAATCCTCCCTAGCTACAATTTGGATGCTAGAACTTAAAACAAATGTGTAGCATCCACCAAAGCTTCAACTTTAGACTTGAATACATTCCCAAATACCTGAAATATATGATCCCAAGCCATCTCCTGTGCTGTGCTACTCAACAGAGTATTTCTTCTGGCAGTGTCTCCTTTGCCTGCCTTTTACACTGTCATCTCTAGGTTTTACCTCGTTTCCCCTGAGCTTCACCAAGAACATGCCTGCTCTTAACCCATTCAATCACTGAAAAGCCCAATTTACCCCCTGCACTGCCAGGTCGTCACCACAGGCATACAACAAACAGCACTATCAGCTACAGCCCTATCACACACCACATTGATCACATCAGAAATACTTAACCCAGAAAAAGACAGAAACCGATGTTATCGTCATTTAAATGAGTATTTCTGACATCATTCCAAGCCATAGACAAAGTCAGTGCCATAGATTAAGACCAGAATTCCAGTGCCATGGTTAGTTAGCAGGGCCATAAGTGGACAGCTCTCTGTTTGAGGCACTTGGCTACACCATAAAAGCCTTCCCAGACCATGAATTAAGGTCTAAATGACTGACTGCGTAACTCAGTTTGCAACTTCCATCGTTTTCCCACCCATGAAATCTTACAGCCTCTGCCTTCAACTCTTCTACCTAAAACTGGTAGAGCAGACAAGTCTACACTATGATGACCCCAGTGACACACTGTGCCTTCCTCCAGGCTGCAAAGGAGGTGAGACACCATTTCTAGGAGTTTTAATTCTTGTCCCTAGAGGAACAAACAGGTTCTGTGTCACACAGACATGCTCCTAGAGGATGGGTGGCAGTAACCCGTCACCTTGCCCAAGCACCGTGCTGCCCTGGTCCAGAGCTAACCTGCCCAGCAGAAGGGGTAATCAGGCAAAGCAGCAGCTCAGCACCTCAGGAGCTTAAAAGAACCTCCTTTCACAGCACACAGGAGAAGTCATTTCTGTAGAGTACTTGAGTTGGCTGGCTAGAAAACAAGGAAAACATGCAGGAAAAAAAACCCCTGACTTCTAGAAGCAAACATAAACCCAGATTGCATTCCAGAATAAAGGAACAGACACAGCAAAACACACGAATTTAGCATTTTGCAGAGCCACAAGTACTCGGGTCACAGAAAAACCCAAACAAACTAAAAGCACACCACTAATCAGTCTCTGATAAGCTTGTTCCCATAGTAAACAACTCCCCCTAAGAGCAGGGGGTTCACTAGGCCCCAGCATTTCCAGACTGGCTGGTGCTGGGGAAGCAGGAGGTGGATGCTGTTGGGGCTGATGACAGGAGTGCCACCTCCACAAAGGTTTTGTGCAGTGCCCAAACCAGTACCAGAAAAGGACTGCAGGAGGCACCCACAGCAACCCAGCACCATTTCAAACACAAACGTTCAGGATTGCATTCAGCACGCTTTGCTGGCATAAACAGCCACACTTTACAAAGTGAGGGCAAGTATTTTGGTGTTGAACATTGGGAGAACAGGAGACCAAAGGTCTAGAACTACCCTAATAAAGACCAGACTAAAGAAATAATGGTTAGAACACTGCCTCATGCTACAGAAGACCAAGTGTGTGTCATCATCCAATCATCCCATATTCCTTCAAGTCTTTAAGAGGTTCTTTCTTTTAATTATACCAACAGTAAGAGCACCCACTCCTTTCTTCCAAGAAATATAAATTAAAAGATAGTCAGTGCTTGCAAGTAATCAGTGATGCTTCCCTCAATTTGCACTACTTCCCACTGCTCTAATGTGTACTGTCAGCGTTGTTATGGCTGTCCAGGGAAACAGATGTCATTTGTAACTTCAATTACTGCCATTACCCAGTGATGTGAAGCACTTCATTTCATGAACAGTGAAAACTGAGGCACAAAGAGAGAAGAGGATTAAGCTAAAGAAAGTTATAGTGAAAGAAAGATGACATGAGCCATGTACAAGCCATGCCCTTTGGAAACTCATATGATGCCTGAAGAGGCTACCTGGAAACAGACACTAGACAGGAGTAAGGGAATAAAGGTAGGTATTTATTTGAAAGGCCTTCAAAGGTACACCCTGGGGAGCCCAGANACACAAGTTGAAAAGTATTTGTTCCTGAAGAAATAGCAATACATATATATAATACCAAATTTTATTATCAAGTACATGCTTAATCAAACATCAATGGTACTATTAAAGAAGAAAATCATAATGGAAAATGCAGAGTTGTTGTGTGAGCCATGGCAGCCTTGGAGTACATCCATTAGCTTATTCTCCTGCCAACATACAACTCAAAGACAGAAGAGATACTAGGATACAGAAATGAACACCTGACTTGGTTAAGTAGAGGTAAGTCTTCCCCTTAAAGTTTTTGTGCAATGCAAGGATTGTCAAAAGCTGTGCTCAGTCTGGAAACACTAAAAGTGGGAGTCCTATTGCACAGCCACATTCTCTTCTGTCCCTCTCCCTCCATGGACACCAATCACTGAGCGAGCACATCAGAAAAAGAGAACTCCTAAGGCAACTGTGTTCAGTGCATGGGCATATTTAATGCACATTGCTAAATATAACATGGCTCTTTTCTGTATGGGCTGTGTTCTGCTCACTACCCAGAGTACCTAATAACAAAACCAGTTTTGCTTCCCTCACAGGTGTGGGGAAAGATGAGCTAGGATGGGGGGGGCAAGGGGGAAAGGGTATGGAGGGTAAAGGGTCTTTAATTTGAAGACTAACACGTAAGTCTAATTCTGTCTATGCACCTTTAATTGTTGCATTTCCTAAATGAACACTAGGACTTTGTATCCATAAACACACTCATTTCCAATGGTGTTTCTCCGGACAGCTGTATGCTAGGAAATTTCAGATTTCATCCCCAGCTGAGCAGGACTGACTTGTGTGACAGATTTAAGAGCGGGGTTGGTTCTGGAGCATCAGCTTATTCTGCAGTCACACAGTGGACCAAGACCCAGGAATATGAAAGACTGAAACCAAACTGACTTTTGTGCACTGACAGGGAACATCCACTAGCTCTTACACCTTTCAACATGCCTAAAAAACTGTCTGCTAATCTTTGCCCTTTCCCTAACTGCTACTTAAAATAAAGCAGCTTTACCTTCTCCAACCCCACCCTTTTTTTCTCCCTCGAACCTGGCACATAAGGCATGGCTGGCAAAAAAGCTTGGGTTTACAGGTAGAAATCTGGAGAGTGTAACTGCTAAACAGATAATTGCAAGATCCAGTGGAAAAAAAAAAAAACCCAGAGATAGCAGATTTGCTTGGGGAAAAGAAATTGTCTTTGACACTTTGACTAAGACAGCCTTTCAGTGCATGTTCAAATCATAGCAGTTTCAAGAATAATCATTAAAACCACTTTTCTGAAAAGTTACGTGCCCTTTTGCTAACACCCTGCCAAGCTTAAACACACCATCAGATGCCTGTACAGCCTCAACTTGATGGCCTAAAATGTCTTTTCCAATCTAAAGGATTCTCTGAGTCTAATTATGGACAGAGTGGATGCTGGCTACATGAACTTAATGTGAATACTGATGAGAGTGGATTTTCTTTTCATATATATTTTGCAATGCATGTGAACATCTTTTAAAATATTAACTTCCTGAAAAAACAGCAGATTGATACTTTTTAAAGACAGCTTTCACCTTTTAAACTCAAACTGAATCTGCACTGTGCTTAGGTCTCCTTTCAGTTCCCAGCTTACAGCTCTCCCCACGGGACAGCAACTTGGTAGTAGCAGCTCACCAGCCTGTGAACATTTCCCTCCAATTTATAATTCTCAAATATCTCAAAACCAAACCACACCAAACACCAAGCACACTCAAACAGAGACCTGTTCTAGGCAATATGTGCACTATACTTTGGCCTCTTGAGTACTTTCTGGTGGTGCAGCTTTCATTGCTCAGGATCAGAGAAGGTACACTTTCACTGTCTGAGAAGATTCATTGTAATGTCTTGAGTTAATGCCCTTTAATGCCAGTAAGCACCTACAAAATTATTTGAAGGTAGCTCTGCAATTTCTCAAGTTGAAACATGTCTGACATGAGTATGTAAAGCATACTCTATATACTGCAAGCATAGTTGAGTCTTGATTTAATTTAATTTCATTTTTGCTTCACAGTAAATATGTGCAGGAACTATGAACACACCAAGTACTTCATCTTCCTCATCTTAACCACTCGTAATTCAAGGAAAGTGTGTGGTGAATGTTTTAAACAATCTTTTCATCTGTAAAGTTTTATCATGTTTAGATAGTTTTCAAACTAGCAGCTCACACAAGCTCTTCATGGTGAACTCAAGTTTTTTCTCAAGAAGGCAGTGATATTTTTTTAGAAGTACATATCTGATTTTAGGACTGTGTATAACCAGATAATGGGGACTACAGCTGTAAGAGAAAAAGTGAGGCTGCTCCAAAAATCCCCTGGTGAGGCAGAAGTTACACAGTACCTTTTCTCATACACATGAAATCATTAGAACACCTCAAGATATACAGTGTGATTAAGAGATTTTGGTTTATAAACTAAGTACAGTAACTGGAGAAGACTGAGGGTCGATTAAAATCTCTCTTCAGTAACTTAGACATAACTATACCACAGTCAGCAACAGACTTCGGCTCAGTGGCTCCGAGGAGAGCCATGTTTAGGGCATTTCCAGTCCATTAACAAAGAAGCCACTTCATAACTCTGATGAACTTGGACTTTTCCAGTTGTCTATCTTAGGTTATGGGCATTTGGAGCCAGACAATTACATTAATTAAATTAATTAAAGTAAGAAGTTCTTCTAGCCCAACAAGCCAGTAAAACAAAGCCGCACTCCAGCAACTCTACCCTTATTTCACATTTAAGTACCCGAAAATGTTTGATCCCTGGGACTCCACAGCAAGCTAAGACCAAAACTTTCTGAAGTTAATACCTTTCTTATTCTGATGAGTTCATCAGAAAGAGTCAAGCAGAAAGCCTGAGGAAGGTAAATTCTCCCCATTCTTCCTCTTAAAACATTTGTTAACATGGAGATACAATCAGGTTGACTAGCCCACTAAACCCAGAGCCTACAGTTTTCTAGAATGAGTCAAGCTAGGATTAAATATTTCTAGGCTGGTATTTCACTCTACAATTAAACTACAGCAACTTCCCAGTGAAAGAGGGAGGTTTTATCATCCCCAGTCCTGACATTCCACTATAACTCCCTGCTGTCTTCAGGATGGCCAAGAGATCAGAAAGTTCAAATTGCCACCTAAAAATTATAAAAATCCCTCATCCAAATAAATACTAGCCATGCAAACCACATTTGTATGTCCAGGCACCTCAATAAAGTTCATATGATATCACTAAAAGATGCCTTTTCACCCGACTTTAATATATACAACTACTTTTTTTAATACACAATTTGCTTAAATATTTAAGTGCCAAACAGGGACTGAACCCAATGAATGAAAGCTTCCAGAAGTTTTGATCATACCACGTGTTCTGCTGGAAAACAAAAATGTTGAGATGACTCTTTCAAACCCAGTGACACATTTTATTTACACTGCCAGATCATTGTAGACATTGATAGCAATACACTAGTTCCTGTCCCGTGGGGTTTTTTCTATTACCAGTAAATTCCATGGAATTTTTCAACACCAGCTTGGACAATATCCAACATAAAAACATTCAGTTTCATTAGCAAAGTCTAGAGTGCTTTATTTTTCAAAGATTTGTTGACTCATCATTAGAAGCTAATTATTTAGGAAAAAGCTATAAAATAGCACTTATATCTAATAAGAACTATTGCTTCAAGAAGATAAGCACAGCTCTAACAGCTTTATCTGCCCAAATTACATATTTATTCAACTCCAACCTTTCGGCCTTAGATTAGACTGTCTAGACTAATTTTGCAGACTACAGACAATTACTATTATCTTTAAGTTTGGCAAGTGTCATAACCAGAAGTGTCAGGAATGCTGAAATTACAGCTGTGTAAGCGTTATTTAGCCATCTATTTTCATTAGCAAGGCTAATAATTACTAGCCTTCCCCCCAGATCCTCACCTAACTCAGTAAAACACATAGCAGTCATCCTGGAGCATGACAATTTTAAATGATAATGAAATAATTGGTTGCCTACCCATGAAATAATGGACTCCTTCAAACTGAGTTAATCATTTAGGAGTGTTAACATCAGAAGCTGCATGGTGCATACATTTTAAGGGTAAAATGTGCTGCAAAATCAATTAAAATAAGAACACACTGGGTAACCTTCCTTTAGAAAAGGGTATCTGAACAGCTTGCAGGTGGCAAGCCATCAACAAGAAATTCATGCTAAAAACTCCAACAGCAATAACATACTAAACACACACCTCTAACACATCAGTTTCTAAAGTTTTCCACACACCACAGTGACAGGGCATGAAAGCCACACCAAGCCAGGCTGATCTACCCAAGGCCCATCGGTCTCATGCTGCAGGCCCAGCAGCTCAGCAGTCCGGAGTACCCAGGTTTTTTTAGCACATCCCTATCAGTCATCGATCACTCTGTATGCTAAGATGAAAATGTGCTTTCCGCCACCCAAAACCATTTCTCAGAAGTTTGTGACTAAGCAGCAAAACCTCAGAGAGAAGAAGCATTTGCACTGGTCAACAGGTGTTTTTTTCCATGTGATCTGTACTTGCAGATTTGGCTGCTCTGAGCTGGGCCAGCACACGGACTCCCACAGGGACCAGGGAGGAGAACAAAGCACTTCATGTCACTCACTCCCAAATCAGCAACAAGCTCCATAACCTTCATGTCCCCTCCGCCAAGTGAAGTTTTTCAAGAGATTCAAATTTCAGCATCAGATTTTTAACCCAGACACATCAAGGAGAAGCACTCATAACCTCAGTTCGGGATTTAGAGCCAAACAACAAAAAGCTTAAGAGTATTTTTTATCGTGCCCCTAACCTAAGGTGTCAGGTTAACCCACCTTATTGTGAGAGTGAAAAGGAAGGAAGGGGATCCCTTCCAAGGTAGGGCAGGCTGCGTAAGCCTTTCCACGCTGGGGACAGTGTGTTCAGACCTTCCTGGCACACAGGCCCTTGTTTTGTCCGACTACTTGGGCATGGTGTTCAACAGATCCAATTCTGACCGATGGGAAGAGAAAGAACCCAGATTTAGTCATTGTAAACTGAACTTAGCACAGCAATGTGGTAAGTTACTCCACCTTTGGAGCAAGATGGAGAAACCCTACCCCATGTGAGCAGAGAGATACCCAGCACAGATATCTCAGTGATGCAGGCTGACGTGAGATCATGATGAGGCATGATGCCTGTCAGAAAGCACAAGTACATTAAACAGAGGCTAGTCTCACAGACGCGGGCAGTACTGCTTCGGAAGTTACTGTTCAAATTAACAGCACTATCCTCAAAATTCCAGGTTTCTGGAAGAACAAAAGCTTAGAAATCCAACACATGGAGTGCAAGGAGCCTGCAGTGTGGACTGGTGTAACTGAAACAAAGTTTCAGCTGGACAAATCACTTTGAAAAAAGCAATACAGAGTGTTTTCCATCACAGAATACCAGGGGAGTGCAATGCTCTCCATTCCAGCCTAATCAGTGCTTGCAGAGAAGTTTAATCTTAATGTCCTTGAAGAATGTCTTCATAGTCTCTCTCACTACCACCAGCAGCAGATTTCAAGATCAAAGGGTATTACTTCTTCTGATGTGACAACAGCGTAACTCAGCCTGGTTTTCTCATCAAGCGGTCAAGGCACAGTACAGCACATGAGGATTGTTTACAACAGGCTATGTAGCACTTCATTTCTGACTTTTCAGAAGCAAAGCCATGTCTGCTGGAACTTCTACATTACAGACAGACAGTTGAAGTTCGTAGGAGAAACACAAGAGGTAACAGAGAAAGTTTTATCCTAAATATAAATAAAAACAACAAGGAAACCCAAACCACTGGACTCGTGGTTGGGAAGACAGAATTTACAGCTCCACTCCATGTTTTGCATCAGCGTCCCACAAGCCAACCCAAACATACTGCCCTGCAGTATCTCCAGACCCTGCACCTCAGTGGCACAAGGTTACTCAGTGACCTCACTTCTAAATCAGCACATTTGCAGAGTAACACACAAAGCTTATGTGCAACCCTAACATGGTCTGTGCACCTCCTCCAGAATCCATACTCACTTATACTCAGCTGAAGGGTATCAAATGGGGCAGTACCTATTTTTCCTGAGTTATTCTACAGTGTGCATGAAGTCTCATCAACATCAGAACCACAGAACAAGCAAGGAGGAGATGCTTTCCCGGCAGAAGATGCATGGATGGCCATCCTTTTGTTCCACCACGCAAGCACCACACACAGGCCCACCCCAGCAGCATGGCAGACACAAAGCCAAATCATTCACAACAGGAATGTTCACTAGGGAACTTGACAGAGGCAAGTTCTTGAGTAGCATTATCCTCCCAATTAGTCAAGGCTTCAAAAGCACAATGTGACCAATATTGTCGCAACTTACATATGGGGAAATGTGCACAGAGCCAAATTCCAGGAAGCAGAAGCTACTGAGTGGTTTTACTATTGCTGATCCTGACATGTGAGTAAGATTTCATAGCACAGAACTGGTTATAAGCACTGTGTTGCTAAATTAGCTTGTTAGCTGATCTACAGGGAAAAGGAAGAGATCCTGAAGGCCCAGTAAGCACAATTAAAATGCTCTTAAGCAGTGCCAGAATTTTCAGCCTCAGCAACTTCAGATTTTGAAGTCAAAAGAGTGTCAAATGGAAACACACGTATGTCCTCAAATTTTAGGAAAAATGCTTTTGCCCTCAGTAGTCAGTCTACATATTTAAGCAAGCAACAATTTCCATCTAAAAAAAAAAAAAACTTATTTACCAGCAAAACATTTGGTTGTACTAAAACCAACCACAGTTGTTTCTTCCCCTTCGCCCCTGCACCTGCGGGTGTAGTACCACTCTTAGTCAGCATCACCCCACTCACAGGGCAGGGAAACGTAGAAATCTCAGAGGGAGTTTATCTTTTGCTTTGAATTATCACAGACACTGCATGGAATAGAAAAACACAGAGACAACTAACATTAATTAATATCTATGGCATTGATGTCAATGTTAAGAATG
The DNA here is from genome assembly GCA_013397815.1 of Aleadryas rufinucha. Lineage (NCBI taxonomy): Eukaryota > Metazoa > Chordata > Aves > Passeriformes > Aleadryas > Aleadryas rufinucha. Next base: position 208,039 of record VZTH01002163.1, read on the forward strand.
TTCAAGAAAAGGCTGGATGAGGCACTTTGTGCCATGGTATAGGTAACATGGTGGTGGTCAGTCAAAGGTTGGACTTGATGATCTCAGAGGTCCTTTCCAGCCTGATTCTGTGATTGTTAGATAAATATTTCACATGACTTTTTGAGTTGGAGGACCTACCCAGTTGGATGTTAATCCTGGCTTTTGTGCTTTTAGAGCACATATATCTTAAAAGCAAGGACTGTTCTACCTCAGTGAGAATATAATTAACCAAAAACCACATGCTCTCATAACTAAAGCAAAAAAGCCAAACATCTGCTGTAAGGGACCATCCTCATTCCATTAAAACCCAGAGACACAGCACACTCAAGATGCATGTTGGGAGACCTGTTCTAATGTTAAGATCCACTTCATGCCACAAACTAGTTTTATGTGCAAACACCTACTTTGACATTTCAAAAAGCCACATCTATGATGAACCACATCAAGAAACTGCAAGCAAACATTCAGCTGAGGTGCTACACAATCAAACACCACACACAATCAACAAATGTTTTTACAGTGTGGCCATTTATGGTAGCAGTGAAGAAGGCAAATGAAAGGTTGGAGCAGTTTTACACCGAGCACCATCACTTCCCATGGTGGAGCTGATTCTAAGTAACAGATAAAAAACATGACTTGTATCAAACACCACATCTACAGGCAATCCAGCGTTACTTCAGGGATTCACAGTTTGAGCTACAAGCATTTTCTAGAGTCACATAGACCATATGATCACTGAAAATCTCAGATCAGTATTTTCTTCTCCAACATCCTATTCAGCAGTACATTAGAGCGGTTCCAGAATAGTTCTCTACCCATTTGTGAGTGAAGCTCCTCCAAGGGGAAGAAGAGTTTAAAGATCAAATTAAGAACAAACATTTCTCATTCAGCAGCACATGAACTGCTGAAGGGAAACAGTGCCTGATTTCCTTCAAGATCTGGATGCTCAGGCTGAACCTGAGCTCTCCAGTGGAGACCTTTTCTCATGAAACGATGGGTACTGTAATTCCTTGTTTGAAGCACAGGTCCTCCATATACCGACCCAGCCACACATGCTCAGACAGTCGTTCTCCACTCTTGGTTCTGTCACCCAAAGCTTGTAAACACAGCTTTCTTTAAGTAATTGAGCAAGCAGATTAATACAGCAAACAGGGCTCTAACATCAAAATGCTCCTCTTACAGTATAGCAGCACATTCTCTGAAAACTATTAAATGCATCTACAGAACGTGAGACCATCAAGAGCATGCAAACCTCCACTGGATCTAGAAACTTTCTGCACTCTTCCCTTGCTCTTCACCCAACCCTCACATTAAAAACCTCAGGGGCACCATCTGTGCTGCAGGTACACACATCCTGACAAGATGGCATCTCTATAGTATGGCCTTTGCTGGAATCCCAAGGCTTAGCAGACCAGCCATCAACAGAAAGGAAAGACCTTTGGCTGAGGGATCTTGCTCTGTCACAAGCTTTGCTTTAGGGAAATGCCCCATCCCAGCTAGGAGAGGGCAGAAGCAACATCAGACTACAAACAATACATCTCACCTCGATTCAGTTTAACAAAGTATTTTTCTCATCCTTTTGCGAAACTGTAACTTTATGTGCTTATTTAAACAGATTGGAACCCAGTTTTCTGTTGCCATTTCCTAAGAGGAGCACAGCTAAATCTTTGGAGTCACCCTGGTTATGTCCACACAAACCTTCAAGAACAAATCTCCAAACAAATTTCACTCGAATAGAATAAATTCTTCTCTCCCTCTCCTGCTACTCCTGTTCTGACTAAAACAATCTAGTATTTTAGCAGGCTTTCAAGTTTTAAGCGAAAATAAGGAAGGCACACCACTAAAAGTGCAAAGAATTTCTTTTTCTCCTATAGTGTGCTCACATTGACCAGTTTATCATCCCCTCCTCAAGAAGACTGGCAGGCTTTGGGATTTTTAGATTGTTGAAGGTGTGAACTTAAAAACTAAGGGTTCAAATTCAGATACTTCAGTTCAGTAACAGCATATAGTCAAGATCTGCTCCGGGGGTTTCCAGCAAGGTGATTTCCCTTCTGCCCCGTGTGCACTCATTCTTACAAAGAATTTACATAAATTCTCAAATAAACTTGTTTTCTAAACTTACAAGCCAGCCTGCACAGAGCAGCCAGACCACATGATTTTTACTTCATTTGCATTAGAAGATACAGGCCAACTTCTCTATACATTATTCTTTTATACAGACATCAGTTGAGAAGAAAAGCATTATCATCTGGAAAACCGAGGTGCACATCAGATGAATACAGGTCATGAAAAGCATCGGTAAACATATTGTCTAAAGCACGTACAAGGATGATCAAAGGGAAGAAGGACAAGGGCTGATGAAAAATAACTTGATCATGTTGGTTCTACTCCACTTCAGACAAGCTGGTTCCACTAGCAGCTGCTATCTCTCTCTCTGATTTTATGATTACTAACTTGTAACAAAGCTGCAGTGAAGTAAGCTACCTTCCTTCTTCAGGAACAGATCCTGTGAACAGCCACTGCCAAAAAGTAACTCTGATTTGTTTATTACTAAAATATTTTGCCTTTGAAAACCACGTTAGACCAATATTCTTTAGGCATACAGCAAGCTCGGAAAAGAGTACTAGTATGAATTCCATAAACAGCACAGAAAGTATTAGATTTCTCCAGTCTAGAACCAACAGACAAGGAAGATCCTTTTTGTTCATCATCTTAACATGCCAAATGATACTTACATGCCATAATCAGCCACATTATGTTAGTTTACAGTCTTTCAACTTGACAAGTCCCGTAAGGCTTTCCAGGAGGGGAGCCATTACTCCTGACATGTAGCTCTTTGCTGTTCTTACTTGCTTTTTCGTTCTCTCCAAAGCAATCCCTCCATTCCTCACTTCATTTCTGGAGGCCACAATCCTGCAGAGGCTGATTCTGGAGTGCAGAAGGCACAGCACAAGGACTTGCTACCCCATGCAAAGAGCAAGAAGAAAGAAGGCAACCCAAGAGCTTCTGTAGCGTGAAATGCAGCAATTATAAAATCCACAAACAAAAACATTACAAACAAACAAAATTCAAGCTGTTCTCTCTGCAAGCAAGTTCACACCGACAAGAAGTGAGTAGCTAAAAAGTAAATTACCCAAGCCCAGATCAGAACATGTACAGAAGTAAAGAACTCATAGCAAACTAGCCAGACTCACTACGTTACAGTACTTCTGTACTAACTCTAACTCCAACCTCTGCTAACTTGCTCCTAACAGGTTAACAGCACGTGAAAAAGTGGCTTTACCATACCTCTAAGTAGGGAAGACAGCTTAAAACATCTTGCCCTGAAGGAAAGAACATACTCCATCACCTAAAGCCATTTGTTTTCATTAGGAAATTCATCTACAGAGCAACATCTAAATTCAAATCACAATGTGCAACATTCTTCCCTGGTCTGACAGGCACACATAATAAAGTATCATATCAAATAAGTAGAGAACATCATTATTTGATTGCCTTCTTGAGCAAAGAACTCCTGCAAATGTTTCATTTAAAGGTATAAAGAGGCAGCAGTACAGCAAATGCCATCTTAAAATGCGTGAGCAATATGCAAAGACCTTCAATTTGTTTACTTTCAGAAGGCAGCTTTAGAATGCACGGGGTTTGATCAGAGGGGGTTTTTTGTTGGTTTGTTTTTTTTTTTTTTAAAAAAAAACCCTACTGCTATTTCCGCTCCCATATTCAACCAAGTAGAGATCTTGTGGTTAAGGCATTCAGTGAAGAGAAAAGAGAGCGTGGAATGCACAGGCAGACAGCCTTCTGCACCAAAAACCACAGGAAAACACATTAGTTTCTCTCAATTTTTACAGATTAGAAACAGGTTTTTCAACTTCATTATACTTAGAATAATGGACTATTCAGATTTCCAGTGATCACAGTGAAGTCTCAGGACAGGCAGTCCATCAGTGTGCCAAGAAGAAACCCTTCGGAAGACCTTATCTTCTTGTTGCTCAACATGGATGTAGCAGAGTGTGAACGTACCTCTGATCACAGAATTAGCACCACACAGCTCTGCCAGCGTTTCACAGGCTGCAAAGCTGATGTTGTTTACAAAGACAGGGTGGATGCTACCAATTAAAGGCAAGTAGTTTCTCTTTTGAGCTTTCTTCCAGCATTAGAAAGTATTTTAATTTAAGTCATAAGTCTTAGAAGACTCATTTCCCGTGCATGTGTTAAACTCAACCTTTCATAATGACCAAAACTCAGAGCTGCCTAGAGGGACCCATATGTGTTACAAACATGTGGAACAGAATCAAAGCCCACTAATGCATTTCTGTTTTTCACATATATATATACTTTTTTTTTTTTTTTTAAACAAGGAAAGCAGAGTTATAACAAAGCCCTCTTCAAGTAAGTTTTGGCACTGACAGCCTACATGCTTCAGGTTTAGGAAATGACCGTCAGATCCTGAAGACATAAAAACAAATGTGGGGCTATCTTCCCGGGAATCGCAGTGACAGCCCACTGCTGAGAGAGCAGGCAGCCATTCATTTGCAACAGCACACACTTCAAAGCACAGGCTGGAAGCTGACAAAAAGTCAGTGCTCCAGCTTGGGAGGTGTTCAGTCAGCAGTAACAGAACATGGGGTTTTGTCCAGGAGAATCAAGCAGCACGAGTCCCTTTCCCAATATCCATCATGTATTTGCTGGATGGAGGAGAGACCAGAGGTATCCTAAATCCATTCCAGGAAGAAGTTACAAAAACACAATAAATACCTGGGTGAATAGTGCTGGGCAGTCACAGTAGCATCTCATAACTCCTAGCACAGGGGAAAAGCTGAGATGCTTTTAAATTTCTCAGGCTACTCAACTGGCATGGGATTAGCTCTCGAACAAAACAGCTACCTAAAGCACATGTGCTGCAGGGAATTTTTTAAGTTTTAACATAAACTGTTCAGCTGTTAGAAAACCCAGCCTTAGTTATCTAGTCTGAAGCAAGTGGCTGCAGTTTCAATTATTCATCTTCTGAAATCACCCTGAACAAATTCTTCCAGATCACCACCTTCCCTCATGCAGGCAGGCAGCCAGTGTCTTTTTCAGGAGACCAGCTCGAGAGATGCAGGGTTTTTGTTTATCTTCTTCAGAGTATGTGTAAATTGAAGAAATGCACAGAAGATAGAATTTCAAGGTGTAATTTTAGCTCTTAAACTACAATTAAAAAAAAAAATCGAAAACTCAAACCTCGAGTAAAACCCACATTTCAATTGGATTTTAAAACTCCAGGCCACAATTCCAATAAACAGACACCCAGATCAGCACAGACCAGATTATTTTCAAATTCTGCTCTAAGTGAACAATTTTACCATCAGTTTCCTTTTTTGGGAGAAGACCTCTGGCGTGTCAATTGAAATATTCAAGCCCTCCCACAAAACAAGTCAAAGCAGCTAAGGAGGAGGGGAAGCCACTATTAAAAATGTGTGGAATGTAACCTACTCGGCAGAAGGCAGATAATGGGACAAGGAAGTCGACTACTTCAGATCTGAGGCTCTTTTCCCATACAGTCCCACCAACAGAGACACTGGGCAATTTCAAATTTACAAATGCTAGCAAATTTTATCAACTTTTGTAGGATATACATGACTAAAAATAGTTTAACAGACAAAAAGAATTTGTCAAATCCTTCAGTTACCTGATAGACACTATATCCATTCTAATGGGTGAAAAAACTTCTAGACAGCAAAAGGAAAACATGTCTTTAGCTACTTCAAAAGCTGAGCTTTCAAGTGTCTTTTTTAAATTCAAAGAAGTCGGGATGTCTGCAGCAATATATTTGGGTGTACTGCTCCAGCAAGATAGAAACAAAGCAGAAACTCTGTGTGAGACAAAACATTTTCTGTAGTTAGTAGATTTAGGTCACAGATACAGGAATTCAGAAATGCTTCTGGTTTTAAACATCCTTGATGAAAGTAAAGCACTTGGTTTAAAACATCTCTTTGCACTGAGTAATGTTCTCAGGACAGATCAAAGAGCAAACCCACTGCCAGGCAGCCTCAGTGGTCTCAGAGATGTGCAGGCACCTACTGCAGCTGCACCAGCCAGAAGACCACAACGGCTCGAAAACTTAAGAGCTGCCCTGACATTACAAACTGAACCTGAAAGAAACCAAACCTCTTGCTCCATTAGTTGATTTGACACAGTCTGGCCTCTGAGAGACTTCAGCTGAACACCCTCTTTTCAGAGGGCAGGACTTGCTCATCAGGATTACACACAGGGGGCATTTCACAACTCTCCTTGTGCCCTCTGCAAGAGGAGCAACCACCCTTAAGCCTCAGCCTGCACCCTGGAACGGGTTAACTTCCCCCCATTGCACAAGGCTGCACCCAGTTGTACACACATCATCTTTTGTGGTTAACCCGCTGCAGGAGTGGCTGCCTGTTCCATCCCTCCTCCATCCCCACCCTGCCTGTCCCATCCCTC
>VZTH01002164.1:0-45203 GCA_013397815.1 Aleadryas rufinucha
CATGGTCACCCCAAGACATACTCCACGCATGTCAGGACAGAGCAGAACAGGAGAGGGCTTTGTGGTACAGAAATCTGCACCTTGTGCGTAAGCCTGTTGGATCAAAGCTGCCTCTTCCTTGTCTTATGAAGAATCAGCAATAGTGCTACCTAGACCTAGAACCATTTAATAAACAAATCAAGTTTGCTTATGCAAATATTTTAAAAACCTGAGGATATTTTTTCTTTCTTTCTCCTTTCTTTTCAAAGCAGGAAAATACTTGTTCAGGTCTGCCTATATTCTTAAATGGGTCAAAAATTGTGTGGTAAGGGATCACTCTAAAGTCAGAGTGTTTTGGGGAAGCACAAAAAGATTCCTTCCTTTATAAACAATGACTTACTGTTTCAGCTTGTGCTCAAACCACTTGTTCTTATTTAACCTAATTCTATAAGGACCATTGTTCCTGATTTTTTTCCCCTGATAGGGCCTACACTGGGCCAGCTCAAGGAGAAGCATCTGTATTTACACATACATTGAGCTAGGCTAAAACAAACCAAATTCTCCTAATCTTTTCTCACACAAAAGGAGCACCATTCCCTTACTTATTCTAAGATGTGAAAAATGCAAGTCCTTTATATATGAGATTTATTTTTTATGATCTCTAATAAAAGTTCCGAGATAACAATTATTTCCTAGTATATCTGAAAGTATATTGCACATTCAATTAAATGCTTAAAGTGGTCTGAAAGTCAATATCTGTTTAAAACAAGGAATCTCCTATACCTCTCACACTAAGCTAAATCAAATACCACTTTCCAGAAGTCACTGGAACTAACTTTTTGTGAAACATGAGCAAATGAGATCAGATTGGAAACCAGTTTCTAAGTCATTGATAAATTTCTTTGATTTTAATTTCATAATAGGAGAATTACAAATATGACATTTGCATGTCTGAGAACTTCCACCATATAACTCATGTATGAGAAACATTCCCTTTCACAGTTGCATAAGCAATACACATCTGAATATGAATAATTCTAAAAATCTGGCTTATTATTGTTGGGACTGAGAGGTGACCTAATCCCTCAGAAAGAAAAAGTAAATGCAGCCATTACAAATGTCAGGTGATGGGAATTAAACAGAATGGGTTAGTTTGAATCCTTGAGGTAATTAATAGAGAATTCTGAGATACCTGATGTTTATAAAAATCTTAAATATAAATCTTGGCTCCTTAGAAAACATGCTTTGATATTAAGTCTTTCAGTTCATTAAGCACTGAATTGCCTGGTGATATTAGGCATTGTAAGAGAAATTTCAAGAGGCAAGTACTTCAAAGTGAAATTATGCTAAAACTAAAATATCTTATGTAGTTGTCACCTGGAGAAAATAGAAAGGTAGATTTTCCTTCATAATTTTACGTTTAAGACTTTGAGGTCACCAACTGCAGCTTGAGATGGCCGGAGACAGCTGTAAGTACTTTAGGAGTGAGTTAATTTTAGAAAATTTCAGGGAAAATCAGATTTCTAATGTAATTCTGTATTTCTGAAGGCAAATTAGAGCCCTACCTTTCTGTTTTCTAGATACATTTATATATATATATATACAGAGAGAAAGGGAGAGGGAGATATCATATATAGGTATTTGTAGAGATAACTACATATATATTCCTGGTGACGCATACACTTAAATACACAGATGCACATGTTTGTACACAGATACATATTTAGAGAGACCAAAAGGGAGGCAAGAAAGATTCTGTTCTGCTTTTCTAAGTCAATACAAAGATTTTAATGTAATTTATTGCCTTTCATTAAAAGTTGGCTACAATAAATAATTTTTTTAAAAAAAGTTGGGAAAGGGAATTAAAGGAACCCCCCCCAAACCTCTAATTATCTCTATTGTCTTTGTTCAGCAGAGGCAGCATATTCTTCAGGATTCAAGCTGGGTGTAATGCAGATCTGTTGACATCTACAGTTATCCTTAGGGTTGCAAACTTAATTCCTACGTGCCTTTGCAGAAGAATCCAGTAGAGAACGTTATCACCATCACCAGAGAAATGGTACTGTCAACAACTGCCCGTGTGATCAGACACTTATCTTTTGATGTTCAGTTACCTTCTGCTTGTTAACCTTGTCAAGGAGGGGCACAGAGGGGAGCACCAACCAAATGAAATCTGCTGTAATTACTGTAATTCGGAAAGAAATATGTTCACTGGAGGCAGGCAGTTCCACCCTCACAATCAACCTTTCTGCAACTCAAGGAAAACACAAACATGGCCTGGCTCAGACAAATTAGGCATGAACAAATGTTGCACATTAAATGAGTTAAAGGACCTTGCTGAAAATTACAAGGGCTGCTTAGGGAAGCAATGAATGCCATTAAGGCAGAAACAGGCTTAAGAGCAAGTGGACTTTGCAGAGAGACTTGCATATATATTTACTGTACTTTGTTATATTACCCAAGGTGATTCTGAGCACAACACTGCAAATGTATCCAGATGACAATAGTATAGTGTTCTTTGGGAGACATTCAGGGGGAGAGAAAGAGATCATCAGCTGGATGCTGCAAAATTACTACTTCAAATACCAATACCTGGCTTGTCTGTAGCACTTTCCATCAACCTAATTTCAAGTGCCTTAGGAAAGGATTTAGAAAGGTCTTAAGCAGTTAGATGATTTAGAAAGCTAAAAAACATTTGAAGTTAACTTTTGAAAAAAAATCATCTTTTAAAAAGCACACAGTCTTAAACATAAAGTCACAATCCCTTTTTGCTGGCATTCACCAAAGTGCATTTCTATTGAAAAACATATGTAAACAACTATAACTGAGGAATTGTTAATACATTACTAGTTCTCCTTTTGCTCATCAGTACAGCTAAATGATCCTGTCTGCAAGAAACACTGTTTTAATATGCATTAGGCTTTCCTCGCACTATAATTATGGGAGGACTAGTTGAAATTATTTTGCTTTAAACTATAATGACAATGGGTTTGCTCCATTTCTCCTTTTTTTTCTCAGCTTTTGTACCAAAGCAATTCATGAAGAACAATGCTATGATAGTTTTGGAGTTTTTTCATCTTTATCCTTGGTCCACACTGAAAGAAACACTAAAAGCAGGTTTGCATTAAAATCTATGTGGCTTCCAGTAGTGTTTGAAGGTGGAGTCAGCAGGCAACAGGGCAGAATGTCATTTCAATGTGTAAAATATGCATATTTGTAAATATGTTTTGAATACAAAGGTTAAAGAGAGGACAAGCTGAGCTAAGTCACAAAAGCATTGTGAAAGGATGGTGGAAATACAGATCATAAGGTGCCATGTTCAGCATAAATCATGCAGCATGTAATACATAATAAGGGTTATTCATCAGGAGCTTTGCAGCAGCCTGTAACCTCTCTGCAATCAAGACAACAATAAACTCTACAAAGTGGGAGCAATTTCCATCAGGGCGAGAGTGTCCCCTCCCTCATCTTTATTTTTAAATGCATGATGATCACATGCTAATTGTGTAGACCTGTTACTGTGAATGACAAATAACCACTTCCAAAAGGACATTATGGCTAACAGCTCTTTAGGGGTCGATTTTGTTCCCCATCATTAAAATCCCTATTCTGTACAGAATTAGGAAGTATAGTCTTGCCACAGGAGCTTGTTGTCCAAAGAATAAATAGAGCATGTTGGATTAAGGGTGGGCAAGTGCTGTCGTGAAAGCGATCTGCCCTGCACAGACTGAAAAACTAGTGAGGGAAGCTGCTGCTTAGAGACGTGGAAGGATTTGGGAAAGGAGCAAGGGGGTTCAGAGTGACCAGCCCACACACTGCAAGGGCAGTTTTAAGGATTATTTCACCTCTGAATTTACTCTAGGCTCAGGGTTATGTCTACACTGCTTTTTGCTCTGTGCAGCACTTGCTCTGCTGGTGCTCTGGGATGGCAGAAAGCTGTGTGCTGGTGTTACCTGAGTGCTGAGTCCCCTGAGGCAGGCTCAGTGCCCTGCTAGCCATGCCAGCCAGCCAGCAGCTTGAGCAGGATGAGATTGCATCTGCTCTGTATGTGAGGAGACTGCCTGTGTCTGCTGAGAAATGACACACGTGGCTTTAACCCCAGCTTAGATGATGACAGCCTCTGAGCAGTACCTGGCACATCAGAGATGTTTTGGAGCTTCTCAGCAGTACACAGGTCCAGTCACTAGTGGACTATGCCTTTCCCAGGCCCCCAGCTTCTGAGGGATATTTGAGTAAAAAAAGAGAAGGGAATAAAACTATCTGACAAAAGAAATACAGAAGCAGAAGAGTGCAGTTAAATGTCCCCTCAGATCTGAGACTTCAGGCCAGCAGAAAACAGTGTAAGCAAGCCTCAGACAGCTAAGGGTAGTGTTTTACAGAATATTAAAGCACCTTAGGGGATACAGTGTCTTGCCAAATTTCCTTTAAAATCAAGCAGCTGACTATGGGAGACAGAAATATGAATATATTCCCCAAAACATATTTAAAAAGCAAGGTTACCGAAAGATGGTGGAAACAGAATATGTTCTGTGTCAAAACAAGACTGAATAACTATAGTCTCACAATTTATGTGGCCAGTGAAGGTGCAGCTTATGACTGAGATCTGCAACAAAGTATTATTAATTTTTTTATTAACCCATGGCATAGCAGTGGGACTAACAGCCCCCAGTCCAGGCTGTAGCTTGCAAAGGCTGGAAATTTGCCACTTTGAAAGGGGAAGAAGATGGAAAATACAGCATCAAAAGGAGTCCTCAGCATGTGAGTGCAGAGCGCTGAGAACACGATGAAACATGTTGTGGAAGCCAAAACAGCCTCAACAGAGAGAGGCTAAAGCAGCAGCAGATATAATGTCATGCAGCTATGATGCTAAGCATGGATTTTGTGTTTGTGGAAGGAGAGCTTTGAATGTAGATTTAGCTTATTAAGTGAGAGCCCCTGAACTGAGCAGTCGGATTTAGGTACCTGCTCATTGCTAGTTGGAGAGAGTTCCTTACACAGCTGATGGCAAGAGAGCAAAACCTGCTAGAGCAATTCATTCCCTCCTATGACATATGATGAATTATACATTTATGTTTGTTCTACTTTGTCCTATGGTAGCCTTTGTCATAAAATGCATCCAAAAATATACCAGTTTCAACCTGAATATCAATCAGAAATTACTTGGTTTGTGTTGTTTTACTGCAGTTTAGGTCCAAATTTTCAGAGTCAAGGTGATTGAATAAGAACATACATTTACATACTTAAAAAGGGCACTAAAAGTACTATATAACTAACTTGAATGGCTAATTTCCTAATACTATTCATTTAAATGGCAGTATTATTTTCCTGAGAGAGCTGGCGAATCCATCAGGGAATAAGCACAAAATAAAGCATTGAAATGGAACCAAGAAGATGACATTCCAGGTGAGACCCCACCTGGAGTGCTGCATTCAGGTCAGGGGTCCTCAGCAGAGGAAGAACTTTGACTTGTTTGAGCAAGAGGAGGCCACCAAGGTGATAAGAGGGACAGAGCTCCTCCTACCAGGAATTTGGATTGTTCAGCCTGGAAAAGGCTTTGAGTTGGCCCAATTGTGGCCTTCTAGTACTGGAAGGGAGCCTGCAAGAAAAATGGAGAGAAGCTTTTTACAAGGACATGTAGTGACAGGACAAGGAGGGATGGAATCAAGCGGAAAGAGGTCAGGTTTAGATTAGATATTAGGAAGAAATTCTTTAGTATGAGGTTGGTGAGTCAATGCAACAGGTATCCCAGAGCAGTTGTGGATGCCCCAGCTGTGGGAATATTCAAGGGGCTCTGAACAACGTGGTCTAGTGAAAGGTGTGTCTGTCCATGGAACTGGATGATTTTTAGGTCTCTTCCAACCCAGGCCATTCCACAATTATATGAGTCAATGACTACTATTTTATGTAGTTCTGAAGACTACTTTTAAATTATAACAAATTCTAACAAAGCTAGTAGTTACGTATCCACTGTTCTGCTGTCTTTGCCAGAGTAATTTATGTGTTTAACAGTGTCCTTCTAGGGTTAAATTTTAAGAGAGTTTTTATATCTCTAGCCTTTTTAAACAGAAGAATGGGATTCAATCCCACATGTTTTTCTGAAGTTTTAAATTGCTGCAGCACAGGTCTAGTGACAACATTGAAATACTTACGTGGCAGTGGATTTGTTTCACTATTCAAAATGAAAAGTAGACTTGTCTAATGAAGAAAAAATGCAGTCAAATGTAGACCTTGTCAATCAAATAGATTAACAAGGGTGGGAACAGTACTTTCAAAATACTGTAAGTAATCAAAAAGATGGGATTTTTTGAACATTTTATTGCTCAGGAAAAGCTGTTTTTCTGACAAGAAAAAATATTTCTTTAAAGATTCTTTCACCTCAAAACAGGAACCAGTGCATCTTTTATTCATATTATCTGTAGAGCTTGTCGTGCTTGTATCTGTATCGTAGGAGCGTTCTCTCCTCCACTGAAATAACCAAAAGTGCTAGCTGGTGTTTTTCAGCTGACATCATGTCAATAAAATGTGGACAATAGGAAATGAATATTTATATAATAATATGTAGTAGACCTGACATGTTAGGGTCATTGATTACTGTACCAATTTCTCTTATGCTTTCATTGCTACTGCAGAATTCTTCATGCACTTACCTGCATGAAGTCTCTCTAGAGTTGGTGAGTACAATGTTGTTACCAACTCTAACTTGTTTTACCTCGAAAATATCTCTCCTGGCATTCAGCTGGACTTCAGCACTGCCAGGCATTAGTGATTCTGCCCTTAATATACACTCATCTTCTGGGTTTCCTGAGTGACAAAACAGGCACACGTATTTGCTGTCCCTAATTTCAGTTCTTGATGTGAAAGCTGCTGGCTGTTTGAGATGTTACTTTTTTCTAGCTTCTGACACCCTGATACCACTGGAAAGGTGTAAATATTGAGCAGTAATAATAGGCCACAACTAGAGGAGATTTTCCCAGCTAACTTGGGAATGTGGAGCATACACCAATGAGAAAAGGACAAGTGTCTGTTGACCTGATGTAGCACAATACTCAATTTAATAGCTCTCTAGCAGAAGTATTATAATCCATTAAAAGCAAATAAACAAAAAACCCCAAAAGCACAAATTAATTTGCCTTGTCAAAGATTTCCATGACAGAAAGAAAAATGAAAAGGGGATGGCAGAAAGGGAAGTTACTAGATTGTTAGAATAAAACAGATATTTTTGAGAGTGGAAAAAAGGAACATTGCCAGATTGAAATAGCTGAAGATGCTACGGTGTAAAACTGAAGAAATCCATATTTATGTAAATAAATAGGCATCCAGAAATTTACTTAAAAATCAGTATTCCATGTGTTTTCCCTGAGACAGAATTCTTTGTGCACAAGGGCAACAAAGTCTCCTTATAAAAGAACAACAAGCTGGTAGCATATGTGATGCCTTATCTTTTCCAAAAATGTTAGATTCCAGGATGAAAGCAAACAGAAGATCTCTCATCAAAAGATTTTCTTTTAATTAAAAATTGGATTAGAAAGCAAATCAAACTACAACCTCTAGCTATCTGTACTAATAATGAAGGAAACTTTCCTTGGGCAGGAAAGTTTAAAGCTGTGGTAATGACAAAGGTAAGAATATATGCAACATTGCATTTCCTCCTCAACCTTGTTTTGAGAATTTCTGTGAGACCGCATGCTTTTAAGTGTAACAGGCAGCTTATTTCCTGTAAGGTTTTAGGATCTCACAGATGCTTTCAAGAAGGAAGAAAATAGTTATCTCTGCAAAAAGCAAAGTGTTGTAAGTGACCTTATAAACCACTGGGTTTCTTTGTTGCCAAAGAAATCAATAATGTAACAGTGTGTTTGGATATCAGAGAAGCAGCATTCGTTCCTGTGATCTCTCAATTCTGTAAAATGAGATGTTGAGACTAAATTCTCTTGCATGAAGAAATTTAATTGGCTCAAAACATCTATTTTTTTTTAACCATGGTAATTCCTTGAATGTTTTCAAATTTCATACAACACAGAACTCTAATATATAATTGCATTGTAAAAATAAACATAATTAGCAGACTGATCATCTGCCTTTCCATCATCAATGCCATAACTACAGAAGTAACATTTGAAAATAGGCCTTTTTGAAGCTGGTCAAGAGTCTTTGACTGATGAGGAAGATTTAATAAATATCTGGTAAAAAAAAATTAATTTATTTTGGTTTAATTATGTTTTTATGCTAATTTAGTGCTGGATCATTTGATTATCTAAATTACTGGTGCTCTTGTGTCTGAAAGACTTTCAAAGGTATTTATACTTTTGTGTGACTTAAGCCCTTTTAAAATCCTTATGCCTGTTAAATAATGACATCTGTTTAGTAACATAAATGCAACATTGGAAATTTTTTGTCCCACTAATGTAAACTAACCTATAGAAGTCAAATTGATGCTGCTTGAGGGATATCTAGGAGATTGGCATGTGATCTTTACAATCATGAATCTGTAACTTGCAACTGCAGCATAGAATTTAAACAAAAAATTCTGCATAAAAATATTTTTTCTTCTATTTTTTCCTTTTTTTTTTTTAAAATCTCCCCTAAATTCCGAAGCAGATTCACGGTGCTGCTGTTTCATGGCAATAGTTTACAGTATCATCAGTTTCCACATGCAGCTATGTCTTATCCAAACAATCACCAAGATTATTAATATGCAGAACAAACAGTGAAAGATACAGTATGAGTCTCTGTAGAAATTCTTTGGAAATGAATAAATACTCAGAGTAAATGTTGGCTGGTTTGATAATTTGGTAACTAACTTTCATGATATGAAAATTTATCCAGTACGTCTGGATTAAGATCACCAAAATAAATCGCAAAAGGACTTCCTAGAGATTTCTGATGATAATGGCATTTGACCTCTGATGTAAACCCTAATCAGCAATTAAAAGGTTAAATGCCGCTTTGTCATCCTCCTGAGCTATTTATTCATGCATTTTTCAAAGTAATTTATGATTCATATGAAAGAGACCTGTTGTCCTTGTCTGGTTAAGATTCATGTCAATAAACTTCCAGTTGATTCATGACCTTGTTGTTTGCTGATCACGTGCCACGTCAACGTTTTGGCAGAAGATCAATGTCATGTGTGTTTTCACCTTTCAAACCCAGCTCTACTTGCTTTGTTCAGTCTCTGATCTGCTGCCTGCAGCTCTTGATGTTTTTGATCATCTCTATGGAGTCTTTTTCTTCCCTACAGCTTCTGTATCCTAAAGTATGTTCTGCAACTTGTGCATTGGCAAGACCTTTGCACAAGCAAGTTTCATTGTGGAGTGTTGATTTTGCTGCTTCTGATGTACTCAAAACATGAAAGAAAGGAAATAGGTAAGTAAAATTTGTTAGCTAATCAGGTTAATATTTCTTTAGATGTGGTCAAAAAAAGTGAAATAAATATTGCTCCATTTGCCTTTTTGAATAATAACTTCAGGAGCATTTTAGGTGAATAGCTGTAAATAGAAATGGTGAAAGTTCATTTTAGAGACATACACAAAGATGTTATGGCATCCTGCAAAGTCTAATAGCTACATGCCAAGCCCAAGATTGCAGACATGTGCCAGTTAATCTGAAAGGTATGTATTCCATTAATCTTCAAATCTGTTGGCACTGACAAGTGAAGGACAAAATGAAGAGTTGCCCGAAGTTTAAAATGTTAGGTTACACCTTAATTTACTGCATATATGTAAGCCCATGATCAAGCATAAAGGTGTTTAAAATGTGTTTTCTCCACTCTTTTCCTTAAGAAAACCTTTGGTCTTCACAGGGCTGGTGTTTAGCAAAGATTTGGCAGTCCTAGCCTGCAGGCTGTGAAGGAAATTACGCCTTTCTTATGACAGTTCAGACTCTCTTTGGGATTTAATATTTGATGCCAAGGATTAATTGTTAACAACTCTTTCATCCCTTTAAAATGAAGCAGGATTTTACACATTCAGCTCCATTTGATGGCTAAAGGGGTACTTTTAGGTGGTAAGATAATAGGAATCCCATCTTGAAGCCTGTATGCTTGAGAAGAGGTATGAGGAAAACATACTGACAGTTCCTATTGGAAAGAGAAAAATAATCTGTCTATTGGGATGCCTAGTAAAAACCAGCAGTGTAGGGAGATTTCCTTTTCTGTAAAGCTTCAAAATATTATTATAACTCTCCAAATATGTATAAAAATATTTCTAGTCATTACCACCCAAAATCATGGTGAAGGATGGAGTTGAAGGAAGCAGAGAGACTGAAACAGTGATTTAAAATAAGAGGTGTCAGTGTGAGGACAAAAATTTTTATAAAAGGCACTAAACAGAACAGTATTTTTTTTTTTATTATTTCCAATGCCTGTAACTCTAAAGCACAGTACTTGTAAGTCATCTAAATGGTTGTCCTGACTATGTTCATTCTTTGGGCTCTGGAAGTCAGGAGGTGTCTAGACATTCAGAGCATGGATTAACCCACGGATTGGGAGTGGTTAAGGTCTTCACCTGTGGAAAGGCTGTGAAACACATTAACAGTCAGAAGAAGGCATGGATTTCTGTTCCTGCATAAAGGGGTTTGGTTTCAGTACCACAAATAAATAGAGGGGAATCTAGTTTTAAATCAGAGAAGATTTTGGCCCCCCAGAAAGCTGGAGGGACATAGCTCCACTTTTTCTCAGGCTGTAGTACAATGCCATTATCCATGCATGATCTCTGCAAAATCAATGAAGCTGCACTAATTTGCATGAGTTGAAAATCTGGTCTGCGTGTTTGGGGTGCAGAAGGGACCAATGAGATTTACAGGTGCTTCTCTTTGCTATGCAAGACCTCCCTGCACAGTAGTTAAATGAAAACCTCTTACAATACCTGTGCTTTTCTTGTCAATTAAGGCTTCTCCCAAAACAGGCAGCATCTTTTATAACTCCCAACAGCCATTTCCCTAAAAAGTCCATTGAATTTTTATATCCCTTATCCGTGGAAAATAGCAATTTCAGGACAAAGACAGAAATGAGAAGGCAACATTTTCATACTAAATTGCTTGCACTTGGCAGAGCTAATGAAGCTTCTAACACCAGCTTCTAACTATAGAAGAGTTGTCAGCTATTCTGGTGTATACAAATATACATCTATATTTGTGTATGTATACAAACATATCATATTTGTAGCAAGGTATATACTGCATGTTTATTTCTTCATTTTAGTTACCCTGCCTTATGAGTATAAAACCTGCAACTCACATTTTCTCACACTATTTCATAAGCATGAAATTTCTTTTTTTCTCTTTGCTGTTTCTAATGTATTTCCAAAGAAAATATTTGTAATGGTTTCAGTTCACCTTTCTTATTTTTTGTGAGATAGGAGATTTGGAGGAATGCAAAGCAGGTTCAAAACTTAAAGAATATGAAAAAAGTTTATTAACAGAACTAAAAGAGAAAAGGAGAAAAAAGAAATCAAAGCAAACCCTCCCTTTGCTCCAGCAATTCCCCTCCCTTTTCTCCTTCCCAAACCAGCACAAGGATAACAAAACAATATTCCTGGTCAGTATTCACAGTTCTTAAGAATGTCTCCACTATTTAAGGAAACAGAGGTCTCTTTTGCTGTCCGTGGTCTCCCAAACTGCATCTGCCAATGGTCTGACAGCCCCCACCCAGGAATAAAGCTGCCGCCGGGAAATACTGCTGCTCTCATGGGAAGAAATCAGTTTCTTTACCATGGGCCACACATGGGGTATTCCTTTTAAGGGTGGACAAATTCCAGCGTGAAACAGCAACTCGCTTCTTCACAGAAAAATCTTAAAAGCTTCTCACAACTCCTCACCATTTCTGGGTAACCTGGCATAGTTCCCTTTGCACATAGGCTGCATTCAGAATTCCTCATCACCCCTCCATGTCTTTAAATGGATTAAAGAGAAAAACAGTTTGGGATTATTACAGTTCTCACCACGGTCTGCAAAAAGTCGTTTTAAGCTCCGCGCTGCAAGCGCGACTTCGCCCTCTTTCTTCCCCACTGCCATCTTAGCCTCACGTTCTCTTTCTCTCTGATCTTGGAGATGCCACGATGAAGAATACTCTCTGTCATACCGGAGATGACGGAGAGTCATCATTTTTCTTCATGATGAAGAAAAACCCCACTCTCTTTGTGTTGATGGCTTCTTTGATGTTGGTCTCTCAGCTCCATCGGCCTCTACCAGGATTTCCGCGGGCCACGTGGGGGGAGGCGGGGGCAGTCCTCAGAAGCCTCTGCCGGGTGGTTTCAGCTAATTGCAGTGATTATGGCTGTTCCTCAGCTGCCAGGGCTCTGAGGGATTCTCCCACTGGCACACCAGCAGCCTGGGGCCATGCCCCGGCATTGTGGGGTGGGGGGAGAGGCCCGAGGCCACTCCGAGAAGCGGAGCCTCAGCACCCATCTCCTCCCAGCTCCCGCAGGAGCGGCCAAACCCAAAGAGTGGCACTTCCTGTGTCCTCCAGACTTTAAATATGGAAATTCCGAAAAGTGCTATTGGTCAGACAAGCTGTCTATCAGCTCAAGTTCAACCTACCACAATATTTTTTTAAATGTTTGGGTGGGTTTTTTTTCTATGGAACTGAAATTCTAAATTTTTATTTATACTCACAAGTCATTTCTATATACAAGGTCACCTTTTCACATGACTCTGGTATCGCATAAGTAAATACCAGAAGTTTTTCTGAAAATTCTTGAGCCTAGCAATAAACTCAATCTATATCTAAAATTACTAAATAATATAGGTGGCATTTGAAATACAAAGTGCTTGCTGACAGTGGGTATTTTGACACATTCTTATGAAAGAATGCCTGAAGGGTTGGGGTTTTTTTATTTATTACCCATGCTTTCTATTTTTCCTTTCCTTATCGATTCATACTATAATGCAAATCAATGATGACTATTTAGGGTAGATTTAGCAGAATTACTCTTAACAGCTACTTTATTTATATACGATTAATTTAAAGGAAGAAGAAGATTAGGTAGGCTAAATATGGGAATATTTTCCAGTCCATTTACTTGTGAGTCTCCTCCCCAGGGTACTTCAATAAGGACAATGCCTATCTCATTATTACGGTTATTGATTTTCTGGATTTTTCTCTTGCCCTTCCTACTATTCATGACAGTCTACTCTGAAAAGCTGGACCAACCCCAGTCAAACTGGGATTCACTGATAAATCTTTAACATACCATTTTCAGTAAAGTATGGAGTAAGTATAGGAAATGGGTGAAATGTCTTGTAATATCGTTTGTTTGAGGCTTGCTTTGAAATTTTTGTGTTGTTTCATAGTGTCTTGTGAACTTGGCCAGGTTTTGCTTTGATCAATGAGTCATTACTCAGGTGAATACCCACCATCAACAATAAGGACCTTCCCTTAAGGCTGTAAGAAAGAAAGATTTAAATAATAATAAAAGTTGCTGATCATTGCTCCTAAATTTGTGTTAGACCACAGTAAACCAGCACGAAATCAATCTACACAGAAATTCCCAACAGAACTTGGATCGCCACCACAGGATTTTTTCATATGTCACAAATCAAAAAGTTTATTTTAGCAGGAATCACTAGGTTATATCTAATACCTGCTATATTGATATTATTTTTCTGTTATCCCAGGTGGAAAGGTGTGAAAATCTGAGGTGGAACTTGTTAGGGATTTCTTAAGAATGCATTTTTTATCTTCCAACAAGAGACAACATTTAAAAATGAAAACTTGTGAGAGGAAGTTGGCAAGAAGGAATTAGAACTTTTGAAATATTTTCAAATTTTGTAGGTTAATGATTCTGGCTTTGAAGGAAAAATCAAAATTCTCTTTGGAAATTTAATTATACTAGCAAAATTAAATATGAGCAGAAATAAAAAGTAAGCCTTTCATTAATTATAAATTAACTTTTTCTCGCCTTTATCAGGTTGCAAGTGGTTTCAGTTTTGATTTTAGATTTAGAGCAGAAAACATTTTTTATTGTGAAGATATTCTGGGTTTCAGAGAATAATTTTGTAACTAACTTTATGCCTTCTCCATGGAAGCTTTAAGATCAGTGCTTTAAGATCAGATTCATTTCCGTGAAAAAACTGGCCAACTGTAATTAACTATACAGTTAAGAAGACCACAAGTTTTCAGTCAAGGTTTTGATGAAAACCGTAATATTCTAAAGACTTCACCTAGGTGCATCCCACATAAAAGACTGCTTGCTGAGGCCAATAATCACACATTGGAGGCCATGCAACATCCCCTGCATTCAAGAAGTCATGCCACCAAAAGATACTGAGAAATGATCCTCTATATAAACATTATAAAAAGCTTTGAAAGTTCTGCTAATTATATCAACTTCATGGCTACCAAAGAAAATGAGCCAAAAAGCTTTCAATTTCTGTTAGCTTGTTTTAAACTTTCATAAAAAATTTTTAATCAGTAATTAAAAGTGATTGCATTAGATGTTACAGAAGAAAATAGGAATATACACATATTCCTGAACTGCATTTTCAAGTTATGACCTTTTTCAGCTGAGCAGAGTTTTACTGATGTATGAAATAGAAACAATTAAATAGACTATCAGATAAATGATATTCATTAGTAACAGTTTTTGAAATACTGGACTAGACCGATCAAGGAGAAAATTGTTATCTATCTGTATGTTATCATTTTAAGTACTTTAAAAATACATGTTTGTTAAAACTAAGTATGAGATCAGCAAGTATTCAGATTTTTAATACTTTTTAACCACAAAAAGGTTATTCCAAAATTATATAGCTTGGAAATTTAAAGCTGTAAAGAAGTATGGCCTGGGTAGAGAGTTGCACATACCACTGCCTTGCTTGTGATGTATTTTTCTCTTGTGCACTGAAGGTGATGATGTCCTACAGGATAACTGGTCCATCGTTTAGTTAAAA
Organism: Aleadryas rufinucha; assembly: GCA_013397815.1. NCBI lineage: Eukaryota > Metazoa > Chordata > Aves > Passeriformes > Aleadryas > Aleadryas rufinucha. The sequence goes on from VZTH01002164.1 coordinate 14,863, forward strand.
GCATATCATAATATATTACACAGCAACATGTAAGACTAAGTGACATTCTCAATTGCATTACTGCTTGTAAAAGCTGTAGTTTCTAAGGTGTCTTGGTGAAAAAGGTAAAAATCCCAATTTGTTCCAACAGTAATGTTACCTAGCCTCAGTAATACCTGAATCCCTCAACTTTTACCATTCTGTGGCACAGACTTCCTTCACTTGACTCATGTATAACAAGACCAGTAAATAAGGTGGCTTAATCCAACTCCTCTCCATTTTCATCCTCCAGTCAGTTACTAGTGTAGCAATTTATTTTTTACCCCTGTGGGATCAGATTGGCAACATCAGGTATTGTATTAGCAAGTAGTTTGATTCAACCACCTTCTGGTGGTCCATATCTTGGAATATAGAAGATATTCTATATTAATAATAATATAGAATCATACAATATCCTGAGTTGGAAGGGACCCACTAAGATCGTCAAAGTCAAACTCCTGGCCCTGCACAGGACACCTCAGGAATCACGCTATGTGCCTGAGAGCCTTGTCTGAATACTTCTTGAACTCTGCCAGGCTTGGTGTTAGGACCACTTCCCTGGGGAGCCTGTTCCAGTGCCCAACCACCCTCTGGGTGAAGAACCTTTTCCTCATTTATAACCTAAACCTCCCCGACACATCTCCAAGCCATGCCCTGGGATCTATCACTGGTCAACAGAGAAGAATTCAGTGTCTGCCCCTCCTCTTCCCCTCATGAGGAAGTTGCAGACTGAAATGAGGTCTCCCCTCATTCTCCTTCAGGCTGAACAGCCCAAGTGACCTCAGGCACTCCTCATGAGGCCCTTCACCATATTCATAGCTCTCCTTTGGATGCCCTCTAATAGTTTTATAATTTTTTACATTGTGACTCCCAAACCTGCCCCCAGCACTCGAGGTGAGGCCCCCCCAGTGCAGAGCAGAGCGGGACAATCCCCTCCCTTGCCCAGCTGGTGATGCTGTGCCTGATGCATCCCAGGACACACTTGGCCCTCCTGGCTGGCAGGGCACTGCTGACTCATGTTCAACTTGTCATTGACCAGGACCCCCAGGTCCCTTTCCATGGCACTGCTTTCCAGTCCCTCATTCCCCAGCCTGTCCATGCATCCAGGGTTGCCCCATCCCATGTGCAGAATCTGTCACTCATCTTTGTTAAACTTCATATTGTTGGTGATTGCCCAGGCCTCTGATTTATCAAGGTCTCTCTGCAGGGTCTCCTTGCCTTCAAGGGAGTGCACAGCTCCTCCAGTTTGGTGTTATCTGAGTACAGAAAGGTGAGTCACTACCCTCCAGTTACGTATCTTATAAGAACTAGAAGGGCAACTGCTGCAATGGCGTGAACCCAACCTTTACCCTGTGAAGTTACCCCTAAATTAGGACTGCAACTAAATGGCTAACAATGTGAGACAACAAATCTCTCTGAAGAAATGGTGAGTTGACTGTTACTATCAGGTACTTGTCATGACATTTTCTTCTACCCTCTATGGTTCATTCTTATATGGTAAAAAACCCCTCAATCCCCTGCCCCTCCTGACCCACCCCCTCCCTCGGCCCCCCAGATTCTCAGTGAGTTTTGGGAGGAGATAAACTTAAGCCAGAAATTTTTATTTTTGTTACATATTAGGTTCTCTGAGTTCAATAGACTCAAGTAGGGTATGGTATGAAAAAAGATGGCAGAACAGTATCATATAGAATAAATACTTGAGAGAGAAGGATATAGACTATTTATGTTATTTCTCTTTTCAATGTCAGTATTTAGAAAGAAGACTGTTTTTCCTATTAACTCTTTTCACTAAGGGAGAATGGGAACATTATTTTCACATAGCATAAGCAGAAAGAAAATCACTGTAGATCAGTTGCTGCACTTTGATATTTATTTTATAATGAATGTTAGAAACATAACTTGCAAGGACAATTGCAACCTCCTAGCAGTCACAAAATGACAGTGTGCCCAGAAAGCACTTGAGGTCTAATCCTGCACTTCTGAAATCATAGCTCCTATTCATGTTTGGTGTTGCAAGATAAAGAACCTTGATACAACTTTCATTGGACAAAGCTGATATTTGCAGTCACCACTTATATTTAAACTGGGGGAGCTGTATTTATTTTCTTGCAATTCTTGTATGTGTGACCAAATTTTTATAGCAATGTACTTTTTGGATGTTTCTGATTTGATAGTTTAAATATTTTAAATAAAAACATATGTGAGAAACATGTTAATAAAAACATGGGTTTTTTTAAAACATGGTTATGATTCAAAAAGAAGACTTTTTGAAAATATAGTTTAACTGTTTTTACCATAGTGTAGATATAAAAACTAGAAATGTCTTACAGCTATTTTACAGTAAGTTTGGCCAAAGCAATTTTTGAGAAGACCAGTGAAAATCACATTATTGAAGGTTCTATGAAAAATGAAACCACTGGATCTGCTTCATTTTTTTTATACTTTCCACACAAAGAAAATATATAGTGATTTTTTTCCACTCTCCTCAAGTGAAAAATAGTCACTGCTCTGAAAATGCCAACTGTTCTCTGCAAAAGTAATGACTTTTCACATGGAGTAGAAGAGTGAAAATAAGTGATTCTTCCAACAGGGCACTGGAAATGTTATGTTAAGTTATATACAATTTTGTCCAGAAGTGAATGTACTTAAAAAAGGGAATTGATTGAAATGTTATGCATTACACAGATTTACATGTTCTTCTGAACAGAACCCAAGAAATTGCTGTTATTAGCCTTATTTCTAAGTTTATAGTGTAGTCATTAAAGATAATGGCTGAAACACAGTAATGAGGAGATCTGCAGTTCCTGCACTCCTGATGAAAATTATTTGCTGGTTTTAGTTTTTCTTGTAGTTATTTATTTGATTTTCTCCTCAAGCCCCATCCCTGAAATACAGGTATACGCTATCTGAGGATGATAGAGAAGTCATTTATTGACTGCTTTTTGTTCTAGCGTCTTCTAAAAGACTGGGGCTCTGCGTTAGACAATAAGAAAGTAAAGGATAAACTGCTGAGGTACTTTCCAAGAAGCTTTTCTTGCAGTTGCCACAGAGATGCTGCACAAACATAAATAGGATTTTGATTGAGAGGGTGGATGGTCTGTACGATTGCAAACAGGAAAAGAAGTTCATTGTATTAGAGGTTGATTTTGACATGGTCATTTATAATGACCGTGGTCATTTATTCTTTGTACCAAAGGCATTAAAACAAGTTGTAGACATGGCAAAAAGTACCATCCATTTTGTAAATCAAAGACAAGAATTAAATAAGATTTGGAAACTATCTTTAAAATGCTTCAAAAAGCGGTTAACCTTGCAAAGAAAGGACTGTAGGAAATAATTTCCAATTCAAATAGTTTAGTCCTGCATTACAGATATATGCTTTACACCAGTAGTTCTCAGCCCATGTTTCGTGCAGAGCCATGTTTGTCCAGCCTAATCTCCTTTGGTAAGTAAAAACTGAAAGGAAAATAAGTAAGACAAACAGCAAAAACAACACCACCCCTCCCCCCCCCGCCTCAAACTTTGCTCTCTTGCTAGTGTGTAAAAGTAATAGGACATAGGAAGAAACAGATTCCAGAATGACAGGCTAGCGTAGAAATAATGTTATCATCAGCTTTCAGTTTTTCAAAGATATCTCAATTTCTCCATGCTCTTTTATTCATTATTTTCCCTTTAGACAACACCGTGTTATGGTTAGCTGTCTCTTACTAACAGAAAACTATTAAAAGCACCAAGTGTGTCAAAACCAGGTAACACCAAAAACAATACTGCCTTCTCTCTGACTTCTTGCTTTCACTTCTTAACCAGTGATTCAGACTGGTGCCTTGATTAAATCTTATCTAATAATCCTCTATATTCCTTTTAAACTCTCTATACTTCCTCTCAGAGCTGTTTCCTTGTCTTCTTTACTCTGACATTGTTCATAAACCACGGAGGCTGGGACTATTGGAGGCCAGGACTTGTTACCAAGCCTTCCTTCTCCAAGCCCACATTCCTACTGATTAGTACATGTAAAATGAGTTTATGCCTACTGCAGCAAAACATGTTAAGTGATCAGCATAAGACTTCCTTAAAAGCAGGTCAGGGTCTTTTCTACATCAGCTTTCTAGAATAAATATAAATTAAAAATCTAGGTGGTCAAGTAGAATTAATTAAAATTGAAAAACTTATTTTTGCTATTAATGAAATTATTTGCGATATTTAATAGACTAAGACCACAACCCTTCCAGCCACTTTATCTCTTATGAAACTATCACAAAGTGCTGTCATTTTATATTAGTTTTTCTTCATATGATTGCAGTATAAAAATATTCACCTTATAACCAGCAAAATGTGTTCCTGATCTAAATATCTTTTTTTATTTTTGCTATGCAACTAGAGAATCTTATTTCTGATTTTACTTCCTGATAGTCTTTGAGGAATAAAATCTTTCTGGAAGCTAAGAAAAAAACACCGACAAAGTCCCTCTATTAATAATGATAATGTGAATAATGACTTGGTTATTCATTCATGCTACAAACAGTAGAAAACCCTCCATTTCAGCTGATCACCAAAGGGAAAGAGCACTGTTTTAATTTTCCCTCATGTGGACTGTAGATTTAACCCATTCTTTTCTCCTGGGAAAATAAAACTTAAAAAAAAACAAAACAAAACAAAAAAAAAAACAGGGAAAAATTTGCCTCAATAGGATTCATCATATTGCCTACTAAACTAGGAACCTATAAGATGTCCTTCACACCACGGCTGAGTGTCCCCTGGAATACTTAGATCTAATGCAGAATAACTAAAGCAGAGACTGCACCTGTAGCACCCTGACCTGTGTCACCTGTTTCTGGGATGTATTTAGGAAGAGGCATTCAAAATATCTCTGGGAAAGATTTGTCAGCTGATCTGGTCTGTGCAACAGCCTTGTTCTATCTCAACCTTCTTCTCTTTTGTATTTTGGCCTTTCTACATCAAAACACAAGATCCACAGGGCTACAATGCTAAATAAAAAGATTTTGCAGGATGAGTTTTGGAGTGAATGAATCCCTAAATTCTTCCTCTCTCTTGCTTGAAAATAATATTTATAGGAAAATGGTTGTATTTTAGTAAATGTGGAACTATGTCTCTTAGACAAATGATGTTTGAATGACAGACTGACCAGCTAGAAAACAGGTAAACAAGGGTTAGAAATGAGCTTGAATAGTAAATTTATTCTAACATGAAACAAGCTGAACCTTGGAAGTCTAGACAGTCACTTAAATTTGACAGTATTGTGCTCTTCCTTTGACAGTAATAGCTGCAAAAAGGTATCATGGTATGATACCATATAACAATGCAAGAGATTCTCTCAAAAAGTTAAATACATAATTAGAGAACATGCACAGAGTGTGGATGACCACATATGACATAGAGTATTTAACACTGCCTTTCCTAAAACTTACGCATTTACGTTAGCACCAGTGAATATGTGGTGTTATTCAACATTAAAAAAAAAAATCAATCTTATTCAAAGACATCTTCGAATTGTGAAATCTCATGACTGAGATAAAAAAGAAAAACCAAAAAAACTAAAAAGAAGAAATGTCAGTGTCTCTTGCTGTAATTAAGAAAAATTGTCCTGACTCTTACTGGAGTCTACGTGTGCTTGAATTACAACAGGTCTGCACATCCCAGAGATAGCTTTTATATCTCTTGGGCTATTTCAGCTAACGTGGTAACTTTAAAAAATAAAAATTTTACTAGCTGAAGACAAGAATCACTCCCTCATATCGATAGCAGGCAGCTAAAAATGTGGAATGTATACCATATTGTGTTATACAATTGAAAAAATGAGAATGGATTCTCTTAACTGGCAGAATTCTTAAACTTCAATGCAAATAGAGAAAAGACAATTGGTGGGATACCTCTGCAATTATATGAAACATTTTCATTAGTAAATCTTTCATCTTCAATGATAATTTGAGAAAAGACATCTTTAATTAACAGTATTATATATGTATATTTCTATGTGATGGCAAGTCTGAGTGATTGGAAAATATGCACTGAAGGGAGAAATAGAATGAAGCTGATATTTTTATTATGCTTACTAGAAAATCATCTAAGTAGAAAATTATCGTATGCAACTATCTTTTAAATTAAAGTAAATGATAATTCTAGGATTACTTTTGTTTTTCTTAAGTTTATTTTGAAATATTCAATCTTTTTATACATAAATTATTCTCTAGTTTTTAGATGGAAAAGTGTTAATGTAACAAAGACCATTTCTATTACGGTATTTTATTATTAACTGCTATTTTTTCCCTGCACATAAATTAAAATGTAGGGTCATGAAGATGGTTAAGTGGCTGGAGTGTCTGACATAAGAGGTGAGGCTGAGAGAGCTGGAACTGTGCAGCTGGTGAAAAGAAGGCTCAGGGGAGGAATCATCAGTGTGTTTAAATTCTTGATGTGAGGGAATGAAGAAGACATTTCGATAGTGCCTAGTGGCAGGACAAGAGACAGTAAATACCAATATAAAAACATGAAATTCCTGTTGAGCTCTTTCCTTTAAGGATTGTTGAACACTGGAGCATGTTGCCCAGAGAGGCTGCTGAGTCTCCATCCTTGTGATGTTCAAACCCAAACTGGACACACTGCTGAGCAACCTACTCTAGTTAATCCTTCTGAGCACGGAACTGGACTAGATGACCTCCAAAGGTTACTTCCAGCCTCAATTATTCTACATTTCCACTATCCTACATAATGGTACATACGTGTTTTTTGTCCACTTAACAGAAAGCACGTGCAGACAACTCACAATCCAAATTGTATCTTATCTGAGGTGCTGAAATATGGAAAATTTTCCTGGTAGTGTTTGCACTTGAAGATGTACAAAATAAATTAATTTTCAGCTATATGTTATTGTTTAGGTTTCTACAGATTTTAGTTTAAAAACAGACACTAACCTTGAACACTTTTTTACATTGCATAGAGACTCCACAGCCTCTAGAGGAATCCAATGTTTTATCATCTTCTTTGGAAATAATTTTTCTATATATCTAATCATAAATTCCCTTACTGCAACTTGTCTATTACCCTTCAGTCTTCCAATGTGGCCCTCCAGGAACAGTCTGGCTCCTGATACATTACAAATCATCAACATTACCAGTGACTGAGCAGCAGGGCAAACTCCAACTCATAGCAGAGATGCCCATCAAAAGAGAATAAGTGGTGGTGGCAAAATATGTTATTGTCAACTAACAAGGTGATTATTAGAGCAATCTCTCAGCCTGTTCCAATTGCCAAGCAATAAAGAACTTAATCCAAACTATACCTTTGGACAGAGGTATGTGAATGATGAATTATTAGATAAGATAGGTTAACCCAAACCTCTTTCACAGTTCCTCAGATTTATTATGGTCAGTGAAAGTGATAAAATGTAACAGTTTTTAATGGAATGAGCTCAAACAATTATAAATGGCAGAGGAGCAGAAATTTAACTTCAAATGCTTAGCTGATGATATGTGAGAAGAATATATTACAGGACTTAAAATCTGAGACTGAACTTACTGAAGTAAGAGATTACACATGAATGGTCTGACTTGTGAGTTCACTATGCCAGTTAGGTTCAAGAAGTCACAGAGATACTGCTATGCTGGAACATGACCATTTTCCTGCTATTTAGGAACTTTAGAATTTAATGAAAGAGATCTAAGAAAAGGGAAGATGGACATTCTAGGCCAGAATAGATCAGTATTACACAGTAGCAGCAAACAAAAACTCAGCTGAGTTTAGAGAATATATATGCAGAATTGCATGCAGAGATAAGCATATCTCCATCAGCAGGAAGATAAGCAGGCTTTTTCCCCAGCAAAGTCCCCCAAACTCATACAATCTTGTAGGACCAACAGATGCTTCAGTGCTCACTGCAGCTGGCATGTTATGCACAAATACAAATACAAATGCATGGACATGCACACACACATACATTTTTTATGTGTGAGAGCCCACATCCTAGTACATGGCAGAGAAGTAAAAGGTGTTTGTTGTTTCTGCTACTTAACTTCCTCCATTTCTGCACAGACAACATCTTGAGAGACCTGGTGGAAAAATAATTCTTGTTTACATCACTAGATTTCACTCTTTTCCAGTACTCCATGGCCACTAAGGTCTGGAAAAATCATTGCCAATCTGCTTTTCATTGCAAAGATGTAGTGGTGAGCTGGGACTCCTTTCCTTGACTACAGCAAAGCACAGACCCTCTGCAGGGAAAGCATTTATCGTGCAACATGCTGTGCAGGGGCAAGATGGTCTTCAGAACACTGAGAGCTCTTGTGGAAATAATTTTGGTCTTACTACGCAGATTTTAATCCTTTTCTTTAAAGGGCTTCTGGCACAGAAAAAAAAACAGGATTCAGATTCAGATAATGAAGAAATTTTCTCCATAGTGGCACTCTGTTACCTTCAGAAAATAGGACTCTGGGACTTGCAGTGAAAGTCCTGTCAGCTGCTTACTACACCAATAACTTCTGAGGAAGCTAGGAGAAAACATCATTTGAACATTCACCAGGAACAAACAGGATCACTGAATCATGCAGCTCTGGCTTTCAGACAGAGAAATCAAGGCAGATCTCAAACTGTTTCTTCTATTCTAGAAAAAATCATAGAAGCATCAGGGTCAGAAGAAACCTTTGAGATCACGAAGACCAAGCTGGTGAAACCTACCGCTCAGAGAGCTGGGTATCCTGAGGACAAACGCGTTTGATATTGAAGGCTGAGGCAAAGAAGACATTAAGTACCTCTGCCTTTCCCATATCCCCTGTCACTACACTACCCTCTGCATTCAACAAATCATGGAAACAGTCCTTGACCCTGCTTTTGCTACCAGTGTGTTTATAGAAGCCTTTTTTATTCTCTTTAACTGTAGTGGCCAAATCAAGTTCTAGTTGGGCTTTGGCCTTTCTAATCTTCTCCCTATATGACCTTGTGACATCTTTATAGTCCTCCCAAGTTACCTGATCCTCCTTCCAGAGTCAATAGAGTCTCTTTTTTTCCCTAAGTTCCAGCCAAAGTTCTCTGTTTAGCCAGGCCAGTCTTTTTCTCTGACAACTTGTCTCTCTACATGTGGGGAGAGCCTGCTTCTGAATATTTAACAATTCATTTTTAAAGCACATCCAGCCTTCCTGGACTCCTTTGCCTTTCAGGACTGACTCCCAAGGGACCTTGTCAATCAATGCCCTAAATAAGCTGAGGTCTTCACTCCAGAGGCCCAAGGTGAAGGTTCTGCTGGTGCCCATCCTTACTTCTCCCAGTATAGAAAACACTAACATTTCCTGGTCACTATGCCCAAGATGAACACTGACCACCACATCACTCACTCATCCTTCTTTATTCACAATCAGCAGGTCTAGCAGGGCACCTCCTGTGGTAGGCTCCTTCACCAGTTGTGCTAGGAAGTTTTCTTCCACCCACTGCAGGAACCTCTTAGAATCATTCCTCTCTGTTTTGTTGTATTTCCAGCAGACATCTGTCTCTGTTCAGCTCATTTTCTTTTATTTTTTTGTCTTGCAGACCTAATTCATACTGTACCACATATTCCTATGTGATTTTTTTTTATTCTTAAACTTATTGAGATGATACATTATTTCAAACCTTGATTTTTCAAACTTCTATGGATTTGTAGTATTTTATTTTTTGAGCCCAAAGCCTCATCTAATGCAGAACATCATGCTCCGTTAATTTCATTTAAAACATTTTGATTTGCATCAGCAGATAAGCCAATAGCATTTACCTGAAATTTATTTTCATAATGCTTGGGTTGACAAAATCTGTATATTAGCACCATAATAGCAATTATATTAGAAAAAAAGGTGTAGCTCAGATGATAAATATGATGTGAGGCAGAATGAAGGTTAGAGGGTCTTTGCCGAAGAAGGTTGAAAACTAGTGAGAGTGCAAAATGTCAGCCTGAATAACTATTTCCCACTCATTATGAATTTCAAGAGACATAAATTGAAATGAGAGAGAAGCTAACTTCCGACAGATGTTAGCAACACTTTTTTCACTTAGCACATAATAAACATATGGAATGGCCTATCAGGCACTGTTGCTGAGGCAAAACAAAAGGATCGTTCAAGAAACAATTGGATGCTGTTCTACAGAAGTTGAATACTTAACATGGATGAGCCCTGATGGGCTAATAGTCCTGATGGGTAAACCTCTCCAACTAAAAAAATTTTATGCTCTTATATTCATTCAAATGTAAATATCACTTCAGTAGTATCTATCTGCTTTTTAGCTTGATGGGGGTACTGTTTCCCCTTTTTTCTGTTGTTTTTTTCACTACAAAGGAAAAGCAGCTACTGTTGTGCAGTTTCAACATAAGAAAAGCAACATCTGCAACACACAGTCTTCCCCTCTCCTCTACCTGACACACAACTGACTTACAGAAGCAAAAGAGGTCTGAGATGGCAACAACTGAGTTGCGTTTTTATATGGTATAATATGTTCAGATACTTGAAAAAAGGTTAGCTGTCTCAGACAAAGTTACCCAAAGCAACTTAAGTCAGAAATGCTGCTTGTGAACACTGCCCATCAAATTAAAAGATGGAACTTCCCCTTATGCTTTCTATTTCTTTCCAAAATCCCAATATCACCTGTTTTCATACTGGTTTCTGAGGAGCAAGCGAAGCAGCTTATCAGTGTGCTTCCAACAGTACCATATGGAGACTTGCAGGTTTCTCAGCTGAATTATTCATCATGTTAGTGTTCCTGAAGTAGACTCAGGGTCCACTCTTTCACTGATTTTTTTTTCCTGTCTTCATGTAGAGTGGCAGCAGGTAATACCTTTTGTCTTAGTTTTGCTGCATGCTCTCTGTCAGAGACAAAAAAACCCCAAATATCTACCCAAATACATAATTACTACTGTATCATTTGAAAGACTTCCATTTCAAAAAGACCTCAAATTCTATTTTCAAAAATTTCATGAGCTTGAAAAAGCAAAGAAAACATCACCAGATCCTCTCCTCTCACCCCTAGCTGAAAGCAATATGAATTAATAGCCATTTGCAAAGTCATTGACACAGGTATGTCGCAGTTGCAGAGAGATAGATATCCATTCAGGATAAGCAGGATGGGTAGATGTTATACCTTTACGTTATTTCGCGGGTGAGTGGTGGACTCTTCATGTATTAAAGTAATGCCAATTTGAAAATTGTGAGTGTCCTGAAATACAAGAAATGTTTTGATGCTGAAAACATGTACAGATGGATAATGAAATGAAAACAGAACAAAAGAGCTGGCCAAACTCTTGTCACAACAAAAGGTTGGAAGAACATAACACTAAATTTCAGAAATTACATTTACATGTGTGCTCTTGGTTAAAAACAGCACAGAACAGTCCTCCCTCTCCCCAGTATGGTCCCAATTGCAAGTTACTCTTACTATTTTGTTCAACAACTTGTTTGTACTCAGCAAAAAGGAAAACCTTTGTACAAACAGAGACCACATTTTCTCTCCCTGAAAGCATATAGTCTTCCCAAAAATGTCTACTGGCTAATCAAAATCAAAATTATTTGTCTCATTTCAAAAAGGACCTAAGTTTAATCACAATTTATTTTTAAAGATAAATTATTTTTAAAGTTCTAATACTGAATGTGCTCTTTGTAAAAGAGGCTTAGGTGGAATTTATTGACACGTGAAATATTCACAGAGGATGGAGAACAGTGCACCTAATAGTTTTATCCTTGGACTCAAGCAGTAACAACCTGGTTTTCATAATAGAAAAGTAGTAAAAAAATAGTGGAGTGCTTTTCTAATGAATATGTGCAATATTTTATTTCCTTATATAGTGAAGCAAATAGTTTTGGTATGAACTCTTGTTCCCTTTTCTATTTTTCTTTCCCATTTCTCTTTTCCTACTCTCAACAATACTATTTCTAATGTATAATAATGAGAATATGGCTTTAAAATACTAAAGTAAAAGCAGAGACTTGAAATAGGTGTCAATTTCAGTAGCATTTTCACTTCCACCAGCTAAATAATAAAGAAATTAAAAAATCAAGTAATATAAATCTTCATTTATTTTTGTGGCATGAAAAGTTTGTCAGCTGATTTAAAAAGATTCCCCATGTTCTACTACTGCACACTAGACGTATGACAGATTTGTGGGCTCGGACTGGTTAAATAATATTTCCCTTTCATGTATTTGCCCATTACTTCAACAACAGCATTTTCTGTGGCAGAACTGTATTGCCTGTGTTCTTAGCCTCACTGGCTGCAAAAGAGGTCATAAAATTGTAGCTTGAATATGGTCAGGAAGTAATATTAAAACCCTGAAACTCTTATTGGTGGAATTTTACCACTTATGAGATTCTGCTTTGAAGATAAGAGGCTGCTTTGCTGTGGGCTTAGAAACTCTGGTGTTGGTTTGTTTTATTATAATCTCATAACCCTTATATATTAACATCCTACCTTTGTAAGCATGTATTTATAATGCAAAAATGCTAAGAGAAAGTGTCTATAATAGAAAAATGTTTCATTTAATTCACAGAAAGTGAGCAAGTCCTGCTCGAGCCCTTCTTTCTTTCCAGAGAAATGCTATTTACAACAGCATGTAGTTACAAGACAAGGAAGAATAGCTTCACACTGAAAGAGATAGGTTTAGATTAGATATTAGGAAGAAATTATTTGCTGTCAGGGTGGTAGGGCACTGGAACAGTTTGCCCAGAGAAGCTGTGGATGCCACATCTCTGGAAATGTTTAAGGCCAGGCCGGATGGGGCTCTGAGGAACCTGGTCTAGTGAAAGGTGACCCTGTCCAAGGCAGACAGGTTGGAATGAAATGATGTTCAAGGTCCCTTTGAACCCAAGCCCTTCTCTGATTCTTTGATTTTATAATTCAGTGAGAAAGAGATGAATAATTATGCTGCATTTTTAGAAATGGAAACATAAGCAAACAAAATGATTTTTTAAAATTCCCTTCTACAGATTCTGTGTAAAAAATAGCATTGAAAAAACAATGTTCATTAGACATTCTTTTAAGTAATGTGGGACTGACATTGTAAATAGAATTCAGAATTAACATCTCTGTTAACTCTGCTGGAAAGTTATAGAAGAAATCTTGTTTACTATAATCAGTGACCTTAAGAACATCTGTTAGGGTAAGACAGGTAGAGAAATGGTATTTGTTGAGAAAAAAAGAACAGAAAAGGGAGGAAATTTCTGTGGGTATAGATATAAAAAAACCAGGTCAGAGTCTTGATTTTCATTGTATTTTTCTAAGTATATCACCGCCTTTGAACAAAAGGTCATTCAACAAAACACTCAACATTTTGTACTACAGAAAACTACTTGGTCCATATCCTCCTACTTTCAGCTTCTCCTCTGAGAGCTAACATCTCCCTTGTTGGAAAACCCATGCCAACATACTCCTTAATAAATGTTATTGTGCTTGCTTTTTCCCTTTGATGATGTTTTGAGATAAATATTGATGTTAGTTGCCAATGAAGAAAAATGTGTTTCCTCTGAGGGTTGTAAAATATAAATTTTTGAGCACCGAAATATACATTGACCTTTGTGCAATGCTCTACATCTGTGCTAATGTGAATTATTTGCTTATTTTTCTAGGTATGTGGGGTGTGAGCACCATTCAGCAATACTGTGATGAACGTAACAAAGATACCTTAGTGCAAGCCCTTCTGTATTGTAATAAAGTCTTAGAAAATATGTTCATTTTTAATTGTTTCATTTCTGAGATAATGTCTGCCCAAGGCAAGAGAGAATTGAGTATGTATTTCTCTGGTGTGCAAAAACATTTATTCAAAATATATGCAAATTAACCAAACATTCTCATAAACAGCAGTACTGAGCTGATAGTTAATGACAGTAAAGCTGATAACTTAATGGTGAAAAAAGAAAATACCATTCCTAATTAATAGGCTTTAAAACTTTCAGGAGAACTGGATGTCTCAAAGAAAAAATTTCTTAACTCTTACAAAACCATTTCTTGGGCTTGTTTTTGTTTCATGAGGCAGGAAAGGGTCCTGACAAAAGGGACACACAACAGGTTATGACAGTTACCTGATGCATTCTATCTCTTGTACAGGAGTTCCTTCTTCCAGGAGAGTATATTTGAATGATCTGCTTGTGAGGCAAAAATTTCCTGACTCAGTAACAGACCAGCATCTCTTGGGGGAATCGGTTAGGCTGACCATGCAGATGCAACAGGGAAGAGCAAGCAATATTTTAGTAGGAAACAAATGGATGGGAAAATCACCTGAGTGTAGTTGGACCATATGGGGAGTTGACCTTGGTTGGACATCAGACAGCCACAGAGCTGCTGTATCACTCCCCTCTTCAACAGGATGGGGTGGGGAGAAAATAAGGTGGAAAAAGATTGTGGGTCAAGATAAAGTCTGTTTCATAAAGCAAAAGCAAAGGCCCTGCCAAATAGCAAAGAAAAAGATCTTATTTTCTACTTCTTACCAGCAGGTGAGGTCCAGCCACTTCCTGGGATGTTGGGTTTCAGTACATGTAGCAGCTTCTGGTGAAGACAAACATCCTGAATAATTAATGCCAAACCTGCTTCCTCCTTCTTCCTCTTAGCTTGCCTTGCTGAGCAGACACCATATGGTATGGAATGTCCCTTTGATCAATTTAAGTCAGCCGTCCTGGCCCTGTCCCCTTCTAAGATCTTTCCCACGCCCAGCCTGCTGGTGTTTTTATGTGTAATGTTGGAGAGTCAGTGCTGACGGTGTTCCAGCACTACTTGATAGCAGCCAAAATGCTGGTGTCTTATCAACATCCTTCTAGCTACCAGTACAAAGCACAGCACTGTAGGGGCTGCTATGGGGAAAATTAATTTAATCTCAGCCAGACCCAGTATGGATGCACAAATGTGTTCAGTGAGAGAAAAGAGATAGGAGAGCAGTGGCCCTTAAGAGAGGAGAAATCCATAATTAGGGGCATTAGAGTTTCTTTTGAAGAGGGAGCATATGTATTTCAACAGAGTTTATTTTATAAAAGGGAAAAAGTCATTGTGGAAAATTATCTAAGGTGATTAAGTCTGCAGTCACTATTATCTTCCTCCTCTTTGCTAGGAAAAAGTCCAGGGGACACTTGTTATTTACCTGATTTCTTAGTTACATGAATGAAATAATGTTGTGTGTGATCTTTAAGTCTTAAAAAAAGCAGAGATCTCACTGCTGTCAAATCACACTGAAATGTTTACTTAGCGGAGCCAACAGGCTGTCCAAATAGGTTCAAAATTAACAGGCTTGGAGAAACACTAAAAGATAAAGTGCTACCAGAAAGAAACAGTTGAGTGGAAAGTGGTACTTTTACACAGGAATGTTCCAGGAGTAAATGGAGTCTAAAGAAAAATAACAAACAAAATATCAGTGCAGCTTCACAACAGCCTACACCTTCCTCTTGCTCATATATGATCACAGCAGGGAACAGAGCTCCAAAACTGCTGAGAGCTGAAATAGCTTCTGCTCAATCAATTCATACAGGTCTTGCCTCTTATTTTAATTTAGTGGAGGTGAGTGAGCTGAAGAGGTTTTAACACACTGAATGATAATTAGCAAGGGATGATTCTCAAAAGGTTCGGAGTTTTATTGCTTGGAACTTATCAGACCCTATTTAGTTGTAGCATCTCAACTAAAACACCCAGGAGAACAAGTTTCTGCAAAGATTTCTGCTGCTTCCTGGTTCACCTAGATTGAAAATATCACAAAAAGCCTACTTTTCTTCCTTTAGTTGAAACACTGCAAGGAAGATTATTGATAGTAGTCATTAAAAGGGACAGGTGTTTTTTCTGGCTGTTGTAACAGCTGGCAGCATAATTCAATCCGATTAATATGTAAGGATTCACATATGGGTGGGTATTTTATGGATGGCTGGAACAAGTGACAACATTTAACAAATTACCTAAAATAGGTCTCAGGGTGTTTCTGTTTCTAGCCCTGAAAAAACTGAGGGTTCTACAAGCTTATCTGTGTTTGGAGATTGACTTTCATGCGTGTTCACCTTTGCTGTATTTCTGTACAAGCAAGGGGTACTTTTGAATTTTCCAATTCTTTTATATCAGTATCAAAACCCCCTCATTTTTATCTAATTAAAAATATTCTCAGAGTTTTAAACTGTCAAAAAACATACCAAAACAAAGAAATCAGTAACAGCATCCTAATTGCAGTCAAAGACCAAATATTTATTTCAGAAAATGACCAAAATTTCTTCATTTTCAGAAACACATAGAATGTAAACATATATATATGTACATATTTATTGTATTTTATCCTTAGGAAAGCCACTCAAAAGACTTATGAAATTAAAGCAGAGAATCTCTTGAATCAGCAGCATGAAAAGTATTTCAGTGAGAGAGAATGGAGGAACAACCAAAGCCAGTAAATTTTATCTGTTGTATGTTTCTGTGAAAAAAGAGAACTAAAAAGCTCTCTCCAGAGAATTTTCTAAATATGAGAAACTTACTGTATCACATCTACTTTTGTTGTAATGCCCATAAAACATCACACTAATATCTACTTCCATGTCATAGGAATCTCTGAGTGCTCACCCAAGAAACAGGAAATAAGCTTATTTTCCTTTGCCTTGGCTTTGCACACGTAAGCATTGTTTTAACCTTTAAAACTTCTGCACTCCTGGGGTCTGAGGTTTGCAGATTTTTAAGCCTTTCCTCTAGGATATTATAAACACACTTGAAAAAAGTGACATGTACTACATGTGGGGAAGCATAAGTTATACCTTACACCCCTGAGAGTGAAAAGCAGCTGCTGTAGGCAAATATTTATATGCACCTGAGCAGCTTCTCATTTAAGGATCTCCTCAAGTGAAGTGTGAGGCTTGGATAAGCACTCTCAACACAAATCCAGCTTTTTTTACTTTTGGCTGGATTTACTTCTCCAGCTGCAGAACAAACTGTTTGGTTATAAATGTTGGCCATTAACTATGGCACTTAGCACAAAGAAGATTGCACTCATATAACAATATAAAAGAGAAACTATGGCACCTCTCCTGTGTGGCATCTCCATGAGCCATTAAGAACAGAGAGGAATTCTGCATTTAACCTCAAGGACACAGAGATTGCTTGATTTGTGTCTGAACCTTCACTACCTCTGAACTCTTATTGGTTTATGCCATGTAGTATCAAAATAAATAGACATTGTTCTGCCATAAGAGATTTTGAACTTAGCCTGTACTAAAAGATAAACAGTTTCAAATTCAGGCAAGCAGTAACCTGAAACAATACGAAAGCCATATATTTACCCTTACTTGGCCAGTTCAAAGTTTTCTGAGTGCCATCTTATTTTCTTCTAGGATAGGCTTTGATTAATCCTCTCCAGGGAGGATTGTTCAAGTTTATTAATGTAACTCTCTATGGCCATATTTTGTGAACACAAATTGTAAAAATCAACATCAACAATAATATCTAAATTTCACAGAACCTTTTTGTCAGGCAGATGAGGTGTTTAATTACAAAAATAATGTATAGATGCTGCAGTGGCAGACATCCTATTAATGAGCTAAACTGAAAAATAAATCACACAAGCCTGGACCAGCAAATATTGAGACAAAAAAAAATTGCTTTGAAAGATTAGAATATTTAGTTACATTCAATATGGACTTTCCTTCTTTTTAGATTTTTTAGAGAAAATGTAGATAAGTTAAAATTAGGAATATCCATGAACTAGAAAATGTTTATATTAAACTACAGAACTTTCTGAAGCTTTTTTCATTATCACTTTAACAATCATAGAAAAAAATGTAACAGTAATTCACAAATGATTTGGCTGACCGGTTTCTCAATTTGTCGTGTAATAAACATGCAATCAAAAACATCAGTTCTACCTGAAAAATACTTTGTTGTTAAGATTGCTTTACACTGACAGATGTGCCAAGAGTAAACTGAAAGGCAGAACATTGAATTTCGCATGGTGTAACTCCAGATTCCTTATTGTTCACCCTGCCTCCCAGGTACAGATGAGGCCTCTGTAAGAAATCCTGGGTCTGCTCACAAATGATTCAGTTACTCACAGACTTGTCATAAAAACAGATGCTCCAATTACATCTACAAGCTTATATTTCAAATTTAAGACTGACATAGCCAATGTTTATAATTATCTTATAACTTAAGAAAAAACTATATTCTAGAGCATAATGAAAAAAAATGACACCAACGATATCTTAAGAACATGAAAGATTTTATGAGTTCACACAAGAGTAAAACATCTCTCCCTTTTGGGTCACATTAAGAAAAAATTTTACTACATTGTTTTTTTAGTTGATAGTATTTTTCATTATTTCTTGTATGCTTATCAGAACAAGAGGGATCATTTATGAATTATAACAGCTAGCCGAATTCAAATAATTTGCAAATATCTTAATTTTAAATATAGTAGGAAATTTTTAATAACCAAAGTTTTAAAAGTCCACTAAAATTTCCCTCTTTAAGAAATGTTATTTTAAGATTATGTTTATGATGATTATTTTTACTATAAGACTTAATAATGGAAAACAAAAACCCCTCTTAATTAAAAAAAAACCCACATTAAATTTCTCTGCTTACCTGCATTTGTTATTAGAGAAGAATTGTTTAGTCTGTGTTACCGACAGCTAAATAGAAAAGATTTAATAATACATTCATTAAAATACTGAGCAAGACAGTGTAAATGGCCAGATTAAACAATTCAGTTTTCTGACCATGATAAACTGTACACAGATTTATCACAGTAAAAATATAATAACATAAACATATTGACTAAAATTATTAGAACTCTGAGTCATATTTACTGCAGCAATAACTTTGATTTTATGTTGTAGATAGTCTGTTACTGTCATAGATGGCTGAGGTTGCAGGTTTAAAAACTGAATCAAAAACTCAATATTCACTGAGATGAATATCCCATAATTTCTCTGAAGTATTTCATAAAGCCCCATGGTACTACTACATAATATGTAAATCAGATTAATATAGGATCACAGTCTCCAGGACTGTCAGTACAGTAGTTCCCTGCAGTATTAAAGTCCACAAAACCTGATTTTTAATACATCATGAACAATGAAGAAAATACATGTTGCAGGCAAAAATAGCTACACCTTTTGGAAGGACAACCAACCAGATGCTTTCATTTCTAGGTTGGCAACCATGGGGATGCAAAAAAAAAGGGAGGTGTTGGTCCTGGGACTTTACACCTAGGATTTTCAGTAATAAATGTTGCTGTTAGTGGTACACATAAGGTTTTCAAAAAGTTTTTGCCATTGAAAAGCCATGTTTAACTCCTAGTTTAAGTTTTGCCTTGTACATGCTCATTTACAGGCAAAAATACCTGTGGTGGGAGGGGTTTTGTATTACAATTGCTTTGTTTAATAACACCTCTTACAAAAGCAGCATTTTATGTCTTGCCTTATTGAATCGCACTGTTAGAAAACGTTTTACCTTTTTTTTCTACTGGGCTGAATCACTTTACAGTGTACCATTTTGTCTATAGTTCTCTGGGGCACAGACAGGGTATGTCAGGCAGCTCACAGGGTTCCTCCATGGATGCAAGACTGGGGGCAGAAATCACCTATATCCTTTTTGCAAGTCTATATGCTAAGTAAAAGTATGGTTTGGATAATTTCTGTGTCACATTTTTCTTTATATGCAGTGGAGAACTTTGTCTCAGGATTCATTTCCACTGGAAGAAAATCATAACCAGGCTTTTGTGAAGAATGGAGGTGTGAGACCTTGCTCAGGGAGATTAGAGCTGCCACTAAAAGAGCAAGTGGTCCATGTTTTAATACATGTCAAAACTCAAAGGTAAAGTACGCTAGTTAAGTTGTCAGCATGCCCTTGTCTTCCTTGGCTTTAGTTTTTCTGGCTGTTTCAAGAAAACAGAATCACAAATTAGAGACATATTTCTAGGGAAAATTTGAGAAATTAATTACACTAATCTTCTGAGATATGAGAAATAATTATTTTGATACAAGTTTTATGAAAAAGAATTACAAGTTATTTACCTCAAAAGCACTGGCATTCTTTCAAAATCAAGTTGACACAGCACAGACAGAAACATATTGGAAGTCAGCAGACATGATTTTGACAATTTTGAAGAACTTTATTTCAGTAGATGTTGTACTAAGCCTTTTGTGTTCCTCAAATGAAAATTACTGCGTTAGCAAAGCCAGCATTAGTCCTTATTAGCAAGGATTCATTTCCTTAGTTAATGCTGCCAAGGTGAATAAAGGTAGCAAAATCAGTATCTGCTGATTGAAATATCATCCTTTTCATTTTAATACAATTTTTTTTCAACACAAGGTTAAGAGAGAAGGCTGTGCTGATTACAACTTCTGTTCTATTTATGCTACATATATACACACCATAATTATTGCAACTTGGTTTTTTTTGTGGTTAAAGGTATTTTAGCCTGGAGTAACTGAAGGAATTAGTTGTGTAAATTCCATGTTGTGCAAATTATTATGTTTTTTAATGGAATTAATTGTTGATCAGAGCCTGGGGCTTGGTTGTTTGACTTAGAAATATTTTTTTTAAACACAGGGTTCATTAAAAGAAATAGCAATTTCTGCTAGATCCTATTACACATTGAACAGGTTGTGTTGCTTGTAAGAGGTATTGCAATCTAACCAGTTTGACCATTCAGTACACACAAAACAATAGATGAAGGGTGTTCTATGAATCGAAATGAAAAAGCTATGCACCTTTAGGAGACTTCAGAACTGATGGTAATTTTCTGGTACAGCCATTGTCATCAGGTCAGACTAGCTGACAATAACAACTTCTCTTTAATGAAGTTTATTTCGTTTATTTCTGTATTGAGAACCTGCCTTCATAGAGGATCCTGCAGCATAGGGAAAAGTGAGGAGAAGATTACATTTCGGGGACAGATTGCTTTGTGAGCTAAAGCACTGAATCCAAGCACCAGGGGAATGGGTGGAGATTTTCAGTCTACTGAACATTGTCTACTCCATATACACGGGGGTCATGTGCTTTGGGTGACCCTCTCTCCCTTAAGGCTGTTTTTGTCATCCACTCAAAGCAGATTAACTTTGTTGACCCATCACTTCAGAGAGGCTCTATGCAGGTACAGCATTCTTGCTCTTTTAGGATTACAGCACATAAATATATGACAACTTTGAATGTATTTGTTTGCAATTTTTTGGTGTAAATGTTTTCAGCTAAGGCAGAGGATGAAGACATTTTTTACTTTTCTCCTTCTTAATTTGAGACATTCAGTTGACCTTGAAAAGTTGTAGCTTCTCTTCTGAGTATTGGGAATAACACTAAGTTCCTAGGATAAGATGGTAATGTCAGAAATTACAGCCTCATAAAACCCTTAATTCTCATCATAAAAATAATATATAAAGTAGAGAACTATGAGGGTGCCTTACATATTGCACTGTCAGGTTTAGGAGCACTACAATAAAATTTACAATGCCTTTTTATTTGATAGTCGGTAAGAAAGAAAGAAAATCTAGCTTAAAAATTGCCATGCTATAAACAAGTGAGCTTTTCTAGGGCTGGAGGAAGGGAAGCAGGGAGCTTGAAATGCTGGGCTTTGGGGCTTTTACTAAATCTTTAAAACAATGCTGCTGAGAATCCCAGATGTTCACTCCAGGTGAAGTTTTAAATACACAATAGGCTAAAATTTTGAGATTCTGCTCATTATAAGCAAAATACTTAGAGTATTTGAGGATACAAATAACACAAATAACTTTAGGACCTTCTGAGAGCACAATCAGAGAGCACCTAAAGAGCTGTTTTGGGCAGGAGGCAGCAGATTAAATCCCAAGTGTGTTATGGCCCAGGGGAGTTTTCCTACTGCTACTAATGAAGCCAAGGTTTCATCCAGTTTATCTAGGAAACTCTCATTACCTGTTTTCTGAGCAGTAGTAATCATCTTCTTTGTTACCACTTTCCAATCTGACTATGATTTTCTTTTATGGCTAAAAGTTTGGCATGCCTCTCTGTGCACAAAATACAGAAGATATTAGTTTGCCGCAGCTCCCACCTGTAGGAACTGCCTTTCAGCTTTAAACAGAAAAGGTCATATTTCTTCTTTCAAATAGTGTCTGAAATGATGGTTGCTGTAAAATGACAAATATGTCATATATGACAAAACAAACAAGTCTAAATGTATCCATTTTTCAACTTGGAGACCAGAATATAACAAATTTCAGCTTCAGTATTTTCTTAAAATCCTCACTAAAGATGTTTTGTGTGCAAGATATTGTATAAAAACGTATGAACAGGAGTACAATATGTAGAACATGGAAAGATATGGAAAGCAAACATAAATACAAACATTCAAGGTCAAAAATAAGGGACATACGAAGAGGTGTTTTAAGAACAAATAAGATCAATTTTTCTTTCCATTTTAGTCACTCATCTTCAATGGACTGTTTTGCCTAGGAGGGACAGGCTTAGTCATGTCACACTTTGCACAGCAGGATGGCCACCAGGAACTCCTGAAGGGTTAGGCGTCTTGTGGAAGCACTTTTTATTCTGACCTAGCTAGTGGTAGACTTTTATTCTGTGACTTTGTTATGGAATTCAGTGACTAGAAGAAAATATATGTAGAATAGAGACCGCATGCCATCTTTAGAATGGAGACTCTGAAATGCTGTATTACCTGAGTGATTTTGAAAGCTATCATTCATATTTGTTTACTTGCAAAACTGTGGCTCGTAGAAATAGCTATATTTTTTCTTCAGAGATTCACAGTGCTCTGGTAAATATTTTCATACATGGTTAGACTTTCATACATCATTATGTGGGCAAAAAGTAAGTCTATCAAAAATTTAAAACAACCAGTTGTTTTTCTGGAAAGCAGCAGATGCTGAATATTTCACAGATGCCTTCCTCTCATTTGTTTGGTTTCACCACTTATGTGGAGATAACTGAAACACATTTTCTAAGCCTTGGCAGTGCACTTGATCAGCACTCTGGTGGCAGATGAGTTTCAGTGTAACCGTGTCCAACAGGTGTGAAAGAGCAGAATGGGGCTTTCATTGGAGTGTTTTATGGATGTCTGCTAATTGCATTCTGCTTCCCCCAACACTCACACAGGAATCTCACACACTTGTCATCTCTACAAGGTGTGGTAAGGGTTGGGAGATCTACTGTCTGAAGAAACAGTGCCCTCTTCCATCGGCACAGCCTGACAGATAGTTCACCCGTGGTCAGATGGATTTGATCTTAAAGCTAGCAGGCAGCTATCAAGCTGTGGTGGAGTATGCATCCTCTGTCTTTACTCATACCTATCATATTTGTTTTATTTTAAAGAAGAAAATACTAATTACTTCAGTTTCTATTTATTACACTAAGAAGGATAATTTGTCACTTTTTTTGTAAGGACTAGAATTTCAGTAATTTTATTTTACCTCTAGCAGGTTAAAATGGCTTATAGAAGGGATTTAATCAAGAACTTCTACCTATCCCTGTGAATTACTGGTATGCTATTTGGTTAAAGTTCTTAAGCTTTTAGAGTAATTGAAATGTTGCGTTGAATCTTAGAAAGAATTAAGTACTGATATTTTTAGAAAGTAAATTAAAGCTTTTCTACTTTTCAGTAGATGAGCTTTCTAAATTTCTTTTAAGGTTTGTATGCAGTGTCACTTTTAGAGAGCATACTCAGCAATGTCAGCCTCCTGGATCGCCTTCACAATATTATTTTGAATGTAACGTGTGAAAAAACAAGCCCAGGCATAATTTTAGGTGACAATATTCTTCCATATAGTTGTTTTACTTAAGCAGGTGCACAACTTTATTGTGTAAGTATCCGAGTCATGCAGTATGTTAGGCAAAAATATTTTATATCAGCTATTGTCTTGAGGCAGATATTAAAGCCTACTGATTTTCTTTGGTCAAGCATAGTACTAAAATTCACATCTGAAAATTCAAAATATATATTAATATATAAACCTCTCAATGGAAAAGTAATCTCAAAGAAGAGCATTCCTAAATATTGTTAACTGTTCAGCTACAGCTAATAAAAACCCTGAAATGCTGAGATATCAGTGTATAGACCTATAGATATTGTTTCATCAAAAGAAATGAAATCAAAAAAGATTGAGAGAAAATAAAACATAAACTTAAAAATTTTTTCCACCTAAAACAAGAGGGACTGCAGTCAGCAGCAGCTGTTGTAAAATAGCTACTTCAAAGAGGTAGCTACTTGATTTTAGCAAATTTAAAAGCCCAACCTGCAAAAAACTTGCTCAGAAAATATATATTTATCATAGTGTCTTCCTGTGAAAAGGTCAGAAAATTAGGGATCATGAAATGTAAAGACAGCATTTTTATACTACTTTTATGTTATATGCTATGTTAGCCTGCTTTGTCAGCTAGGGAAACTTAAAAACAATCCCATTTTTTCTTTGAGTTAATTTACAGGAAAAGGAATAGAAAGACAGCTTGGCTTTGAATGAATACATATGCTTCTATAGTCCTGTTGAATTATTTTGTTAATACCCTTGTGGAATGGTAAGGTTGTTCTGCAAGGCAAGAAAATAAAACCACTATCACTGTATTTTGTAAGAAACACACCTTTTTTCTTCTTGCAAATACCTAGTATGAATATTTGTAGTACTAACAAATTCCCTCTATCTTTCAAAAATGACCGCATTTTGGGCTATGCCTATGATAGATCCACACTGAAATACATGGGTTGGTACAAATAGCGGCAACTGCTCCAGGATGAAGACAGCATCTGAGCTCTGTCCCATTCACATGATATAATTTCTTCCTCATGAGGCCTGCAACGAAAACAGATAAACCACGAAGCACTTTTAGTCTCTTTACTTTGCCATAAAACAAGGCTTATTTCTCTTCTTTGGCCATCTATGTGAATTTCACACTGCTAGGATCATTATCAGAGAGTATCCCTGTTAACTCTGCCCCTCTGAACTCCTCTTTAGAACTCAGTTCAAACTAAGAGAGTAGCAAAAAAAATTTCCAATCATCCTACATGACAACATCCTGCCATATGAGGAAGTTTGATCTAAAATGGAACATACTAGCTTACTGGAAAGAAAGCACAGGCAATGAATTATTCAGGGTTTCTAGTCAACAACCTTTTATATTGTGTTATATCGCAGGATAAATGGTTCAGACTCAAGTACTATATTTGTCAACAATAACTAAACCTGCTGCCCAAATCCCACACTGACAGTGTTAAACTGCTTGTATATTGTTATGGCTGTCATTTAAGGCAGCTGAAGCACAATTCAGAGCTGGGCTGTCCCCGTGTTCCTAACTCATCCCCTTGTGTTTTCACTTTTCATGAACTCAGAAAGCTGGCAATGCCAGAAGAATTACTGGGGCTGCAACATCACCTGGGCACAGGGGATTCCATCGAGAACGAGAGTACCACCGATGCTGCATGAACTCTGAATTTCTTTTATTTATGCATCATTTAAAACATTACTGCAGTCTTTTATTTCAATGAGATTATTTTAGAAATGCCAAACCCTTGGCCAGGGATCACAGATTGTAAAGAGATGAGTCTATTTCCCTGATGTGATACTTCAGATTAGTCCATTAGACTTGAATCAGCAGGAAATTAGCTCAGTATTTTTGCTACACGTACTGATTTGTGCTTTTCTCTTATTTCTTCAGTATGGTGAATAGAGTATTTACAAAAGAAAAAAAAAATAATAAGATAATATCAACACAAAGGACCCTGAGAGTTTTCTCCCCCAAACATCTTATAAATACATAAGAGAGTATTTAGAGGTAGCTTTTGGGCTCTTTATTAATGGGCACATGAGTGCCATTCCACTACGTTAAGTAAGGACTGACTTAAAGCAGATCAAATTGGGACCTTCGATTCAGATTAACAATCCTAAAAACATTGACCCATTCAAGTGTGCTACTAAATCTGCCATTGAAATCAGATACTTTTTGGGGTCAACCAGGCCAAATTTTTCTTCTAACAGTTAATAAAAATAGTGTCATAGGCAGATGTAAAATAAGATCAAAGTGCTTGGCCTCTTATAAAAAATAATGGTCTTATCACATTTGCCTACATTTGGCAGTGCTAAAATTCCTATTCCTCTTTTGAAATGCTCTTCTCTATGAATTCATTCATTCAGAATCTAGCACCCCGCTTCATATCTTAATAGATGTTTTCTTTTTGCCTCAGGTTATTTTTATTTTAAAAATATTTATAGATGGATGTACTTTTGGAGCTGAGTTCCTTCACTAATCAGTTTTTAGCATATATGTACTCATCTCAGACACTTTGGTTGTTACTGGGGTAAAAAACCCCAACACCTATTGAGACAAAATCCAAATTTATTGTCTTACCATGTTGTGGCATCAGTCATACGTCAGTTTCTGTGGTGTGAATTATTAGAGCTGGAGAGAACTCCGATCTTTTTCTTGTGTGATGGCCATATGCCATATATGCCTTTATAATTTCCACAAGGTGCTCATTATACTGCCAGCGATTCCTCATAATGGCTGTGTTTCTGCTTCTTTTTTTCAGAAGTGTTTCTATTCTACAGATGCTTTTGCATTTTGAGAACTTATATATGACTGTTTATAGATGTTGAAATTAATCTGCTTTACTGATACAAATTTTTCATCATTCTTCTGAAACAACCCATACAATATTGTTATAAAAAGATCCATAAAGAATAAAATATTCAGGTGCATATTAATCTCAAGAATACAATGCGAAATTAATCTGTTTGAAATATGAAAAATATCCATACCTATCTATTCAACAATAATGAAATCAGATTTCTAATAATTAGGATGTGAATATTAGGAAATGCCAGAGTTGACTCTGATTTATCTCTATGTACGTGTTGCTCTAATTATAGCAGGACTGTACTTGATAAAAATATTTTATAAATATCAGCCAGTCTTCCATGTGCTGGTACCCCATGTCAGCAAACACGGAGGCAGCAGATACAGACCAGATGGCCTAACTAGGAATGTGTTGTTTACATAAATTTGTGCGGTTTCATTGTGTGTTGTGAATGTGTAAGCCTCGTCCACATTCCTATCAGTGACAGTTATCCATTTTTGTCTAATTTTTAGTAGCTAGTTTTCACTGTTAGTAGTAGTTTCAGGCTTGAGACTGTTATTAACATGATCAGTTCCCTCCTTTTATGAATACAAATTAGTTTCATTTTGCAAACTTTTCTCCAAACTTGAAAAAGTAGCTTTGCTAATAAAGCAAATATCTCTTCTTGGTGTATACTACAAGCTCAGTATGAAACTAAGTCATAATCTAGATTACACAATGGCTTCCTGGTTTAGTTCTTATCATAGAATCACAATCCCAGAAATGTTGAGGCTGGAAGGCACCTCTGGAGACTGTTTAGCACAGTGGTGCTGCTCAAGCAGGGTCAGCTAAAGCAGTTTGCCCAGAATTGTGTCCAGCTGAGTTTTAAATATCCGTGGATGGAAACAACCTCACGTGACAACCTGTTCTAGAGTTTTACCACTCCCAAAGTAAAACAGTAGTTTCTTATATTTAAGTGAATTTTTTGTATTGCAAATTGTGCCCCTTGCCATTTGTCTTTCCAATGCACACCACTCAAGAGTCTGAATCTGTCTTACTAATTTTCTCCCATCAGTTATTTAAACTTTGTACAGTTTATATAAATACATTGGTAAGATTCCCCTGAGCCTTCTCTTCTCTAGGATGAACAGCCCTGCTTTCCTCAGACTCTCGTATGACTGATACTCCAAGGTCTTGATCATCTTCATGACCCATTTTGTTGAATTTGCTCCAGTATTTTCATGTGTCTCTCTGTCGCTTTTACTGGAGACATGAGAACTGGACCCAATACTCCAGGTGGGTCTCACTACATCTGAGTAGAGGGGAACGATAACCTCCTTCAACTTGCTGGCAAAGCTTTTCCTAATGTAGCTCAGTACACTGTTGGTCATCTTTTCTGCAAGACACATTGCTGGCTCACAGTCAACTTGCAGTTCAACAGGACAACAGACCCTTTTCTATTAAGGTGTTTTCCAGCCAGTCAGATGCAGCCCAGCACACAACCTGTGTTTATTTCTTCCCAATCTATACTCACTGGGACTGTGAATGAGAGGTTGACTCCAGTAGTTTGTAGAAGGCCTCCTCTACTCCTTCTTCTGGGTCAGTAGAAGCACATCACAACATAACCATGTTGTTGTTCCTGCTTATTTTGATCCATACACTTTCAACTAGCTTCTTTCATGTCCAGAACTGCATGTGCTGTACCTTGCAGGGATAAAAGTTTTCCTTAATGACTTCTTGCTTTCCTGCACAACTTCTTCAGTCTGTAAACACTTCTGCCATGAAATTGGATGGGAGTAGGACCATCTATTCTTTAATTGCTAGGTCATTCATCCGAAAAGGAAAGTACCATTTCAAACTGTAAAGAATCTCAGTCGTCATCAGTCAGATTAGGGGTTTCTTCACTGCTGTCAGGAGTGGTATTTTATCTTCTGTTTGGTGTACATTAACATTTGGAAGAGATGAGATTGTTTCAGCTGTTTTAGTCTGTCCCAGTGAGACACAATGCAGTAATAGATCCTGCTGTTTATTTGTGTTTCTTGTCTTTATTCCTATTTTATCATTCAAAATCAAGTTATTTCCTCTGCCTGCAGTTTGTGAGCTTTAATTAATTGGCATGAGATTGGTTTTGTGTGACCTGTAAAATATTTTATCAATAACTTGTTTGCACTTTGTGCATCCAATTACAATATCTAGATTTTAGGTAACCATAATTAGCATTATATACTAATGATAAGATTGCAAGTTAAAAGGAAATGCACAACTATATTCTAAAACTACATGATTAATTAGAGATTTTAAAATTAAGTTCAATTTGCATTTTGGCAAAACAGGACACAGTATAATATCTTCATGTCAAGGGAATATTTTTTATTAGTGATTAAAAAAAAATTAAATGTGCCTCACTTGCAGGCTTCAAAATAAGAATGAAAATGAGGCACAGTTATAAACAATTCCATGCACCTAGCAAGAACGATAACCTCTTGTAAGTAAGAGCTTGACTGGACTGGAAACAGGTTACATTCTCTTCTTTTCTAGCAGCTGCCCTTCTTATTTAATTACTAGGAGTCATTTCATAAATTTGTTTTATAGCTCTAACACAAAAAATATAGCTCTAACACACAAATTAAAAATAATTTGCGCATCCACTGCAACAGTCACACAAGGAGGATGTCTTGCATCTAAGGCAGTTTCTGAAAACCTGTAAACTTTTACTAACATATTGATGACAATCCCTTTATCCTTACCTTACAAAGAACTGATCCAGTGATCATGTAGGGTAATACCTAGATAGCCTAGGAAGGCTGCTCTAACTTAGGTGTAAAGCAGTGTGAAACTAAAGAACACAGTAATTTAGCAATTCAGAGGTGCTATGAGGAATCCTGTGTGATAGGTGAGGTTGCTCCAGGATACTAATGCTAATGGCTAATTCTCTGTACACACTTATTTTTTTGTCTCAAGCACAGCATTTGAGCTGGTGATACTCAGTGGTTGCCTGCAGGCTTTCCGGAACTTCGTGCTCTCTGGAGAATTGTCCTAAAAGTAAGTTCCTCTCTTTGCCCAGAACACGAACATCTTAGCCTGTCCCCTGACTTCTTCATTTTAGACACCAAAGTGGATAGTCTGATTCTTACCCTTTGGCAACAAGGAATTAGACGATTGCCTTGGACTGCACGGCTGAGTGATGGAGTGATGTGAGGAAGTGGGTATTTTTGAGCAACTTCCCCCTTGACATAAGTGAAAGTGCAAAGGAAAGAATGAGGACAGCACTTATTCTTTCACAGGCAGTGGTTAATCATGTTCCAGGAGCAACTAGATCCACCCCATTGCTCTCTAGATGCCTGACTGAAGAATAATGTGTCTGACGTATGCGGTCACCATGCTGAATCTGGGCCACTGTGCCAAGAAGAGTTAAAGGTCCATCAGGAAGAAAGAGAGCCCAGGAGATGTGGAGGCCATATCTCCAAAGTAACCAAAGTATTCCATAGAAAGAGGGTCGTAATGAGATCAGAATATATGTAGTTGCCTAAGGTGATTTATGTGGACAATTTTGCTCTCAGGGTTTAGGTGACCATAGCAGCAAAGGACTTCTGCATTTATCTCCTGGGCCTCTGTGCCCAGCCTCAAACTATCTCAAATTTGATGCCATAGCAGGTCATCTTTATCTTATCTATTACCACAGGGAGTGAGGTAATGGTTTTCTGGTGACATAGTTGAAATAAACAGCATTTTGTGATATTGACCCTCATCAGAGTCTTCCTCTGAAGGGGGAAATGTCTGGAAGGTAAATGGGGGAAGGAATTTGAAAAAAAAAAGGGGGGGGGGG
>VZTH01002164.1:45232-154696 GCA_013397815.1 Aleadryas rufinucha
GGGGGGGGGAAAGAAAGAAGATAAAGGAATGACATAGACAACTTGCTCATCAATCAAGCTGTTTCAGTCTAATCCTGGCATCTTTAAGTATCGCCTGAGGCAGGCAGTTGTCTAATTCTTTGCTTTCACTATCTCCATTGGTTTGTTAGTGCTCCTTATTGATGCTCGATATTATTGTTCCTTTACATCAACCTGCTACTACTTTGTAGTTTTGTTACAAAAAATCTGCAGGCTTCTCTCTCTTTCCTCACAATCATTATTGAGCTGTATCTCCCATTGTGGTTGAAAGAGGAGAAACTTCAGTGCTGGATGG
Source organism: Aleadryas rufinucha (assembly GCA_013397815.1). NCBI lineage: Eukaryota > Metazoa > Chordata > Aves > Passeriformes > Aleadryas > Aleadryas rufinucha. Next base: position 45,546 of record VZTH01002164.1, read on the forward strand.
AAGAGGGTTGGAAGAGTGAAGGGATGTTTAAAGTAAGCAGGAGCCTGAAGAGGCTACAGGAAGTGAAAGGGTCTATAGTAAGAGGAGAGCTCAGGGTGCAGAAAATCAGCAGCAGAATAAAAAGGAAAACACAGGAACAGACATTCTCCTCTCCCAGGAGAAATTTTTACTTTTATGGAACCCACAGAAAAGAAAAAAATAAAAGTGCAGGAAGAAGGAGGATGACAAAGATAAAAACAATCCAGAATGAAACAGGAGAATCAGGCAAAAATTAATTTAAAAAAATGGACTAAAATATAGTGAAGGAAAGCACAGAGTTTTACAATTCCTTTATATTGATTTGGATTTATTGAGCAGGAGGTCCACACCTATAGACAATTTTTTGGCTAACGGCAACAAAATATTTGATGTAGTTCATGACCTAGTAAGATGGTTTTCAGCCACATGAAGAAGCATAACCACAGCTATTTAGCACAAGAAATAGAGACTGCAGTCCCATGAGCTGCAGTTTCTCCATACAGCTAAACAATTGTAGCGGGTTTGGTTCTAAAACCGGGGAGAAACACCAAATTTGTAATGGTTTCAGTTTGCCTTTCTTATCTTTCATGAGATAAGAGATTTGGAGGAATGCAAAGCAGGCTCAAAACTTAAGGAATNCAATCATTATTGAGCTGTATCTCCCATTGTGGTTGAAAGAGGAGAAACTTCAGTGCTGGATGGAAGAGGGTTGGAAGAGTGAAGGGATGTTTAAAGTAAGCAGGAGCCTGAAGAGGCTACAGGAAGTGAAAGGGTCTATAGTAAGAGGAGAGCTCAGGGTGCAGAAAATCAGCAGCAGAATAAAAAGGAAAACACAGGAACAGACATTCTCCTCTCCCAGGAGAAATTTTTACTTTTATGGAACCCACAGAAAAGAAAAAATAAAAGTGCAGGAAGAAGGAGGATGACAAAGATAAAAACAATCCAGAATGAAACAGGAGAATCAGGCAAAAATTAATTTAAAAAAATGGACTAAAATATAGTGAAGGAAAGCACAGAGTTTTACAATTCCTTTATATTGATTTGGATTTATTGAGCAGGAGGTCCACACCTATAGACAATTTTTTGGCTAACGGCAACAAAATATTTGATGTAGTTCATGACCTAGTAAGATGGTTTTCAGCCACATGAAGAAGCATAACCACAGCTATTTAGCACAAGAAATAGAGACTGCAGTCCCATGAGCTGCAGTTTCTCCATACAGCTAAACAATTGTAGCGGGTTTGGTTCTAAAACCGGGGAGAAACACCAAATTTGTAATGGTTTCAGTTTGCCTTTCTTATCTTTCATGAGATAAGAGATTTGGAGGAATGCAAAGCAGGCTCAAAACTTAAGGAATATGAAAAAGTTTATTAACAGAAGTAAAAGAAAGAAAAAGAAACAATAATAAATTAAAGCAAAACCCCTCCTTTTGCTCCCACACTCCCTCCTCCCTTTTCTTTTCCCCAAACCAGCACAAAGGATAACACCACATGATTCTTGGTCAGTATTCACAGTTCTTAAGAATGTCTCCACTATTTAAGGAAACAGAGGTCTCTTTTGCTGTCTATGGTTTCCCAAACTGCATCAGCCAACAGTCCGACAGCCCCCACCCGGGATTAAACTGCCGCCAGGGAAAAAGCATCTCTCCCATGGATAGAAAATTACGTGGGCCACACATGGGGTATTACTTTTAAGGGTGGACAAATTCCAGCCTGAAACAGCAACTCGCTTCTTCACAGAAAATCTTAAAAGTTTCTTACAACTCTTCACAATTTTCCAGGTAACCTGGAGTGGTCCCCTTTGCACATAGGCTGCATTCAGAATTCTTCATCACCCCCCCATGTCTTTAAATGGATTAAAGAGAAAAACAGTTTGGGATTATTACAGTTCTTACCACGGTCTGCAAAAAGCAGTTTTAAGCTCCACGCTGCAAATGCAACGCCACCCTCTTTCTTCCCCGCTGCCATCTTTAGCTTCACTCACTTTCTCTTTCTCTCTGACCTTGGAGACGCCACGATGAATAATGGTCTCCGTCATACGGGCTTTATGGTAAGAAAAAACCTCACTTTCTTTGTGCTGATGGCTTCTTTGATGTTAGTCTCTCAGCTCCATTGGCCTCTACCAAGATCTCTGCGGGCCATGTGGGGGGCGGGGGGCAGTCCTCAGAAGCCTCTGCCGGGTGGTTTCAGCTAATTGCAGTGATTATGGCTGTTCCTCAGCTGCCGAGGTTCTGGGGGGAATTTTCCCGCTGGCACGCTGGCACCCGGGGTCCGTGCCCTGGCACCAGGGTGGGGGGGAGAGGCCTGAGGCCGCTCCGAGAAGTGGAGCCTCAGCACCCATCTCCTCCCTGCTACCGCAGGACCGGCAGAACCAAAAGAGAGGGAACTTTCTGTCTCCCCCAAGATTTAAATACGGAAATCTCGAAAAAGCGCAACTGGTCAGACGAGCTGTCTATCAGCTCAAGTTCAACCTACCACAACAATATTGTTCCCTGTGGCATAAGAAGAAATCTACTTACAAACTAGCCTGCCCCTTTTCCTGGAACATTTTATCAATTTCTGTCACATAAGTATTGCTCAGTCAGTAAGTTTTTAGTCATGCTGATCATTTAAGATACTGATTAATCCAGAAAGAGATCACCTTTGAAATATTTACGACAGTATTGATGTGCTGACTTCCTTGTCTTCCTATGACAGACAGAATTCTTCAGAAACACTTCTTATTATCTTAGTGCTATTTTTAGAGTAATTTTTTTTTCAACTTAACTTCAAGGCCTCAAAATGTGCTTGTGTGTCAAATAGGGTTTTTATTCAGTGCATGTCTGACCACACTCAGAATATGAAGAGGAACTATGAAGTAGCTTATTCAGTCTCTGTTCAAGTAGTTTTCCATTTGCATTTTGGAAACCTCAGTCTAAATGCCAGTGTCACTAGGCTGCAGGTATTTTAAGGCTTTTCTTAAAATTAATGCTTTTCAAAAGTTCATCCAAAATAAGGTCATGCCTTAAAAAGCAGCAAAAGTCTTCTAAAAGATTTTCCAAAACTAAACCTGGAAAATAAAAAAGAAAATATATTCAGGACCATTTCACCTTGACCTGCATTACTTTGTAAGGATTTTAGGGTTTGTGAAGGAACCCATAATACAAAAAAAAAAGCCATCAAAAGAAAACACCCAAAAAAACAACCCACAAAACCCCCCAAAAACCAGAGAGAGTGGGAGAAGAAAAGAAAAAAAAAACCAGACCAAAACAGGGTAACCTTCAGAAGACATTCAGCAGAACCTGACAAAGTTTTGATTGAAGAAAGATTGATTCTCTAAAGTTTGAATGGTCAGACATGCACTGAATTTGCTGAGGTTCATTGTTATACCCTGGAAAGTATTTTCAGCCTTTCTATCCTAATGAGCTTATTAGTAAAAGGCTGAAAGGATCACAGATTGTCTATCAAATAAGATTGTCAGTCACACGCTGTTAGCAACTCTGCTGTGATTTATATACCATGATAACAGAAGAGGGAAGTATGAAAAAATGAGCCTTATTGTGTCCTGTGACCACTGTGGTGGCACAAAATACAATGTACAGCATTGTGCTTAGAGGGTGGGAAGGAGTATGTTCTGGATGAGGAAGCCATAGAAAATTAGATAGAATGGTACCTTTCCCCTCTGGTTTCCTCCAGTGATAATCATATTGCATAGAAGAAATTGAATTACCTGCAGCAGTAATAGTTATGGGTGAAAAATATGCTATTACACATGATTTAAAAGTGGGGGCCATACTCGACACAGGAAGGGGAAAACTCAACCTCAGCTCAGCTGCTGTTAGCAACAGGCATTTTCTACACTCCCTGTACTCAATGTACTTAGTACTAGATTGTCAGTGCAGTTCTATGTCCAACAGAGATCTTAGTTTGATATTTTTGATTGATTTTTTTATGTAGCAGCAGGAAATATTGATAACTTATAGAAGAATATAATTTAGGGGAAAAAAGTTGGGATAAATTGGTTATTACTGAAATATTTTCAAATTGTTAAAAAAGCAGGGTGATTTTAATAAAGTGCTTCTCAGTGAGACTTGTATCTAAAGGGCATGAAAGTGAGGCTTGCAAAACTTACAGTTAAATTACCAACTAAAGATCCAGGCTGGGCTGAGCTTAGTGGAGCTGAGAGCCATACACACAAGTATCACTTTAGTTAGGGTTGTTGGATAACCCCAAAATAGTGTTTGGGGCACAAATTTATCTTGATTTTAAACAATCCCTTCCAGTTTCTCCTGACAGATGTTGCTTTCTCTCCTGCTCAGTAAGGGCTCCTCTCTTTCCTTGAGGTGACCAAACAGCTCTGTCAATGATTCCCTGTACACCATTCCTCTTCCCTTGTGGACTGGCTGATTCCTGTCGATAAGGATTGCATTGTAAGTTAGCAATTGCAGTTGTAGTTGAGGTTTTTGCTACACAATGAGAATATGCATCACTGGAAGCCTTTGGGAGTGACACAGCTGGCATCCTGTTTATTATAAATCTCTGCATAGGCTTTGGTAGAGAACAGTCTATGATCACCATTTGTGCAGCTGTCCCAACATGGGAATGTTACTACTGACAAGCAAATTAAAATCCAGCCAATAACCGTATTGCTGGAGTATTTAAAGTAGATAGCCACTTTGATGAAAGCTGTGTGCATTTCAGTTGTTCAGAGAGAAAATTATGTGAGCCAGAAAATTTCAAATCATCAGAGGCAGTCTGTCTGCTTCTCCAACATTCTATTGAAAACAAGGCAAATAAGAAGAGAGAATAGGGTTTTTTTTTTGCGATCTACCTGCTCTGCTATCTACTCCCACTACCTAGTTAAGCACAATACTTTTTATTTAAAACTATCCTCCTGGCTATTTTAAAATTGCAGAAAGAGGAACCTTATCTTCTCTCCTTAAGAAATAGAAAAGAACAAGGTTAACATTTTGGACAATCAATAAAATAGCTATTTCTGGGAAACACTCTTAAAATACTAACAGAGTATCTTACATTTCTAAGAAGCTCTTCAGACACATTCACCAAGTATTCATACTCAGTATCTGCTGCATAATAAAAAGCTTCCAGTTTGTATATGATGGAACAGAATGGGTTCATCAGAGCCCTGGCTGAAATAGAAAATTTGTATCAAGAAATTCCAAGTGGAAGAAAAATACTTCAAGTTAGAATTTAATGTGTATTTAAAATATTTTGATGAGATGAACAGAGAATGCTTCAGGCCATGCAAAAACATATCGTTGGGAGTTCCTGTTCTACATATCAAATATGTGTTTTATGTTTTGCCATCCTATGAGTTAGACAAATGGTCATTGCTTGTTATTTGTCTTCATATCTCTCTTACTAAGAGGTTTTTTTCTTTTTTTTTTGCACGGAACACTTATCACAGTCAGGACTTCATGGTTCAGCTCTTCTTGTTCGAACAAAAAGGAAAGAAGAGCATACATTATAGGAATGCAAAATTTCACAACCTTGTCTTAGAAAGCTAGGCATTTAAAATATGCTCCAGGAGTACCACTTATGTAGATAAAGCACATAGACTTAGTAGAGATCAAAACAGTTAACAGAGAATTAAAAATACTTCACAGTATACCATCTTGCCAAGCTTTGCATATCAAATAAATGTCTTCATTAAAGCTATAATTAATGATTATTTTTATCTTTATACTCATGGCATAAAAGCCACTATGTCTGACCCAGATCCCACTATAACCAGTATTTGAAAACAGGAAACATTTATGAGTTAAGATTGGAACAGAACAATTGAGACTGGTGTTTTATTATATTCGGAATAAGGCACAAGACAGGTCAGGATTCACACAAAACAAATACATAAATTGGTTAGCTAATTGGTGTATTGTCAAAAGTGGTGAGGATGCGGCTTATCAGGTCAGATGACGTGGCTTTTATGCATCACAGTAAAAATGAGATATTATCTCCTTGAAGTTGGTAGTTTCATTAGTGATATCTACTTTCAGATTACTTTTGAACTGAAGATTCCATCATTAAATTTTTGGAAAATACATTTTAAGTTAAGAGGACATATTGACAAATCAGTGCTACATTTATAACATCATAAGCCTTTTTTAATTAAGAAGTCTAGAAGATTTCTTGTTTTCATTTGAAATTCATTTGAAAATATGCTATTTTAAATGTTCCGTTTTATCATGGAAAACACAACATGAAACTTAAGGAGGAGGGAGATATTTCTGTGAGAAAGTCCTAAATTCTCCTTTTGGCCCCAAATTAGTGTTGTGTATCTCTTGGACTAGCAAGAGACTAGAATTATTTATTTTTTTTCTTGTTTGTCCCCAGAAGATATTCTTGAAAGTGAGACTTGTATTCGAACCAAACCCTTCACCCATTCAGGTCTCAGCACCTTTGATTTTCAGGACATTGGTTGTGTATGTTCTCCATTGTTTTCAGGGGTTCTTTTGTTCTGCACTGTTTTTTTTTCTCTTGTATTATCTATACTTTGATAGAATTTTTCACCTCCTCTCATTTCTGACTATTGGCATACACATGATGTAGATTTTTACTGTGCTGAATGCTTGCATTTCACATGGTCCTCAGTAAGATTTGATGATCAAGAGTTCTGCAAATGAAAACATTTGTGACCTTTGACTCAAAAGTCCACACCCAAGGGAATCCTGCTGCTATTCATTTGCCTTTCTAGAGACTTCATTAAGAGATTTCTCTTTTACAAATAATTGAAGTTTCTTGCCTTTTAGTTTGACTCTGTTGAATTTCTTGAAGCACCATGAGCACATAGGGAGAATTGCTATATAAATCAAATAATAATAATATGTATAAAGAAAAATCACAAAGGGAAAGAAAAAGTCTCAAGCTGTTAAAAACAAATTCTGCTTAGATATTGGAAAGACCTCCCATGGTTAAAGAATGAGTTATAGTATTACGAGGAAAATATATCATTCAAACACCTTTCATTTATTTGATATGATAACAGAAAGAATCAAGTGTCTATGGAGCCCAGACTTCAATTGTTTCAATTCACATTAATTTTTGAGAGGAATTACTTAAAAAAGTTGAGTATGAGAAAACAATACATATAATGACATTTAGTATGGCATGTCCTAGCTGAATGCTTTTTTTTTCCTTTGACATCTGTTATCTAATATTGCTTCTGTCTTTGTAGAATGACCGATATTACTTTTTCAAGGTCCTTGAGCATATGCTTAACTGTAAATATATAAGTATATTTGGGCATATGTTGCTTGATTACTTAAAAAAACCCCATTTACTCCAAAGAAAGATGAAATACTTGCCTTATGCTGCACGTACAACTCATCCATGTGCAATTTTATAAAGGATGCTTGTCTGGGAGCACAGCTAGGAAGAGGTAAAACTGGCTGGATGAAAGGTTCCCCAAGAGACACTGAAACAGCTGCCACCAGCATATGCTCTTCTACATGCAGACCAAGTCATGGTGACTATTTCTGCCACTATTTCTGGAGAAATGAGGCTGTAGATTTGTTAACTGGACTTCCACTTGTGATGTTATAGGATTTCTTGCTTGAGAGATCCTCAAGAGTCACTTCAGCATTAAAAGTACAGTAAATTGCCAATATATTGCACTGAAATATATTGAGACTGGTGTTTTATTATATTTATATTAAATTAAGCCTTTGACACTGACAACTGAGTTTTCAGACCTACTACTTAAAATATAAATTGAGGAAGATTTCTGGCCATAAAAAGGTATAATCTGGATAGAATAAACAAATGGAAATGAGAGCAGAAATAGACACACATGAAAACTAATGTTCACCCATGTAGGTGCCGTGTCGATTAGGGAGCCTTCCTTCTTTCAATCCCTTGCCTAATTTATTTTTTTTAATGTGAAACAGACTCCTACGTCTGCCTGAAGATTTATAGACTCTTGGGATATCTCTTCAGATACAATTCTTACAGTGAAATGAGTGAGTAGTTATCTGTTAACATCGTAAGCGCTATCTTCAGTCACAGCGTGCTTGTTAACATAAAGCCCCTTAACTTCTCATAGGAAAACCTCTACAATGTTATTTCACATGGAAACAATTTCACTTGCTGCCTACTCCCACAGAAATCTGCGAGGGCTTGAACATTGTGCAATGAGGAGAGCTGTATTTCCAGGTCATTCAATGCATATTCTCTTTTGAGTGTCCTAGAGAAGATGCACAACTGGCATTTAGAAGTAGAAGAAGCGTTTGCTGCTATTGTCATAATTTATACATGAACATGTATTGACATCTTACACTGGGGTTTTCAATAAAGAGAAGGAAACTCAGTGGTTGTATTTCCTCATATCTTGTTTTCATATTGTTGCAAAGCAATGGAGTATCAAACCATTAGAGAATATGCAGAAGTCTTACCCAGTATTTCAGTTTGGGTGAGTGGTGCACGGAGGATGAATATTAGCAAGATCAGTCCTAGTAACTGAACAGAGTTAATGAGATTAGAATGTTATTTTCTCTGAATGGTTTAGAACAACATTGTTAAATAAGGTTGGAAACCACTAGACTTTAGCTTTGCTTTCAAAACGAATATACTGAGCACTATATCTGTGGTGGACTGACCACTGCACATTGCATTTTCTAATACCAGGAATGTTTTTACAAATATATGCATTTGCAGGAAACAGCCCTTAGTCTGACACAGCACCATGGTATGTTAGAACAGTACTTTTCCTGTGCTCCATGCGAGACGTGGATGCAGCTTTCTTGTCTTTGAGCACAGGGTCTATAAACTTCTTTTTTAGCTAACACACAGCTGGCTGTAGATCATTGATTTTGTCCTTGATGACTTTTTAAATGAATTTCAGGATGAAAAGTTTGCTAGTTTTCATTACAAGTGCATTTCCCATCTGCTACTGTGCAGAGCTGGTGAATGCAAAGCTGAAATTGGACTAATGTAACTAGTACTGTATAAAATTTCTTCTTCGTTTTGTTTGTTTGTGTTTTGTTGGGTTTGGTTTTATTTTCAGGAATGGCAGCTGTTTTGCATTGAAATAGCATCTTCCTGTCATCTGTTTGTTGTGATCTAGATTCTCCTTTCAACTTTGGTTCAAACTAAAGTGAATATCACTGAATGCAATGGGAACAAAAGTAGATTTTATGCCCTTGAAAACTGTAGTCTGTTTCTCTTCCTTTCACTAGGACTGATTACCAGCTTCTGATCTTAGTTGTTCTGGAAAGGTCAAATGAAACATGGAAGAGGAGCCAAGGTAATGAGAATGGGAGAAAGATGAGAAGGGTAGAAAAAGATAATGAGATTTACTCACCTTCAGTTTTGGTGATGTTTATGAGGAAAGAGAAAATAGCAAGAAAATGCTGCAGAGGAAATCAACAGTAACTCAGTAGTCTTAGAGAAAACACTTTCTGAAGGCGTACCTCAGCTCCTAAAGATGTCTAGTTTGGTCTGATATTATATGATAGGTCAGTCTTTTCATCTTCAGAAGCCTTAACTGTTGTGACAGTAAACGTTCTGGGCTTTGTTAAGACTGAACTGGGATGGGCAAAACGTTGCTGTTATGAATATCTAGTGTTCTCTAATGTTACTTCAACACAATAGACCAGTTCCACCATAGGGCTTTGTGTTATCCCTGGTTCACTACTAAGAAATTAGGTCAGACTATTAAAAATAACCATCTGCCCAGTGGGGATCTGTCTATAGGACCAGCTCTTTACATCAAAGGGCTTTATTCCTTGTCACATTTGGATTTTGTACTGCTAAAGAAATGTGTCAGGAAAACAGCATTTTGAGGAATTTGCAAGATGTTTAATACATAATTATTCTCATAACTCCTTTGATACTTTAGGGATGGTGGCTGAATAATCTGTTGTTTTATAAAGAAGTAAAAGAACGAAGAGTGCGTTATTGAACAAACAGGATTGGTAATATGTTCAAAGCTGCAAAGGTAATCTGAGGATTTGTGTTTAACAGAATTGAATTTCAAGGAAAACCAAGGTTATGCCCATACTTGTGTTTCCTCCTCCCCTCTCTTTTTTTTTTTTTTTCTTTTTAAATGAGATTGAATTTTCTGTGGTACAAATAAAGTCATAATCTGCTAGCAATTTGTTGTTCATTGACACATGAGTGAGTTCTTGCTTTTCCCTCTTTTAGCTATGTGAGATGACAGTTTAAACATTCCTCCAGCACAGGGTAAGCAGAAAAGCTTTAACTTTAACTTCATAAGATTTAATATCATTGATAGCTTTAAAGCACATAGCAGGTAGAGAAATTTTACCTATGGGTTGATGTTGCAACTTAATGTTGCATGTTGGTGAAGTTTATTAAATGGATGTCTTTGATCAGCATATTTTCTTAAAAAAAAAAATCTGTGTGGAAGGAAAAGAAAGCTTTTCTTTTCTCCTAAGAGAACGTCTTTACTTTACTCTCTTTGTTGCAGTGAGCAGTGACAATTAGTTTGCTGGATGAGATAAGACTGGCTGCAGCATAAAGCATCTGGTTGCTATAGACCCCAGGAAAAAAATAGGTTAGCAACTCAATAATGTGGCAACACAGAAGAGAAGACCACTATTTTGTTAATATTGTGGCAGAAATTTCAAACTATATGAAGCCTTTTTCTCAAGTGACTAAAATAGCTCAAAAATACTGAAAAGCTCTGCATATTGTAAAACTGATTAAAAATGTACTAAAGTTAATAGATATCTCTGTTTGGATCTCTGGAGGATAAGGTACTGACTGATGTCAGGAGCTGAAGTACTGCCCGGTGTCTTGTTTCAGCAGTCCATCTCCATTCAGCAAAGCATTTAATCATGTACTTAGCTCTGGAATGAGATGTGATTTATATGTGCCTAAGTACTTGGCTAAACAGGAATACAAACTAGAAATACACATTGTAGTTATTGTCTGGTGTCTGTTGATCAATCTGATACTTCAGACCAGTTGTTAGTGAATTATTAATATTATCCAGGAAGAAGGATTTTCTCTGGTGTGTGTTAGAGGAGATGGGCATGGAGCATATCCACTTGAAGGTATCATAGATTATTAATATATATAAGATATGTTTTATTGAATTGTTTGGAAAAATGTGATACACACAATTTCTGGTTTACTGATATTTGCTTGCAATACGTTAATATGTTTTTCAGGTTTTAAATTGGATCATGGCAGCTTTCTCAAAAAACATGTGTGATAAAGTCAGAAACACTGGAAAAAGCTTCTGTCATTGCAGTATCCTCCATACTTTCTTCAGACAGAGAGTTTCAAGTGTTTGGGTAGTTTTTTACCTCCTGAGGATCACAAAAGGTTTGATTCATGTAAGCTAGTAAGGTACCAAGAGAAAAAGGTACCTTGGAGAAAAAGATTTATGTAAGAGCAAAGCAGCAATAATAGTAATTTATTGTAGGCAGATTCTTTTTGAATGCAACAGTAACAGAGGAAGGGAAAAGGCCACATCAAGATTTTGGTTCACTCACAAAACCATAATGAATACCTACAGTCCCCAGATGTTTCATTTAAGGCTAGTTCATTTTCTTGTCTTCCTAAAGCAGAGGAAAAGCTATTAGCTATTTTTTTAATATTAAAACACTCAAAATCTATTATTTAGTCTTACTGAATTTATTACAACTTAGCCATGACACACGTTCACAAGCAGACTCATAACAAATTCAGCACTAAACTTTCAAAAAATATAAACCAGGTCTGACATGAGGATAGGCTTAGTAAAGTGAGATATTTTATTAAAAAACCAACAAAAAACCAAACAAACCCAAACCCAAGGTTTTGAACTGTTTTAAGAATTTTCAATAATTTTATTGACTTTATATAAGCCTATTCCACTCCCATTCCCTGAAATCCAAGATTATTATGGAAGCATTCTTTTTCAGGATCCTGCATTCTAAAAAAAAGGAATTATCTTTAATTTTCATAACAAAATTGTTGGATTTTTGAACACTACAGAGTCCATTTTGAAGTTAGGCATGAACAAACATGTTTTATAAGTTCTTTCCTTGAAAACCAGGCTCTCAACAAAAATGCAATTCTCACATGAAAGTTTACATTCCTTGAAAATTGTACTTATTTGTTAAAAAAACAAGGAGCAAAAACTAGACCTATTTAAACAAGTATCTGCCAAGGACTGATATTTCACCTGAATGGGTTTTTTTTCTCAGCCACATTTCCCACAAGGAATATAAACATAACTTTTATGTGAACTAATCAGAGCAAAAAACTTCTGATTCTAAAAGCGGCAGATTTCTAAAAATAAAGCTTTCATGTAACTGAGGCATGAGCTATTATTAGGGATGAAACGTGCTCTGTGGTTCAGAGGCAGCCTCGTATCAGCCTCCTCGAAGCCTCCCTGCTGTGGGTGCCCAGGGCCTGCTCAGTCGGGGCAGGCTGGGAAGCACCAATTTTTCTTGTTGCTGTGCTGGGGAGCAAGATGCAGTAAAGAGTAGAGACAGCCAGCCCGGACTAGGGACCAGCCCACATCAGAGAAAAGTCCACAGAGCAGAAATCTGGTCTGCTGTTTATTACTATTTACGTACACTCAGATGAAAGAGTTCAAGCCTTCAAAGAGGGGAGAGCAGCGAGGGATATGAAATATGGTACTGGTGTTGCTAATGATACTAGACTGTTCAGGCAGTGGTTGTTAGGGTGCAGAGATACTACATTATCCCTTCTATCATAATTCTTACAAGGGGCAGAGAAAAATGTTGTTGACCTGTAACTTATAGTAACTTGCTTTGGACAGATTAATGTTTTTCTTTTTAATTAGGTGGATACAAACGAAAAATAACTCCGTGTTTATATATCCACCTAGCACTGGAATGTCAGCAATGAACTGCAGCAAAACTTCAGTTTCCAAAAGGTCACTTATATTTCCAGATGCTAGACTACAATAGGCAGATATCTGAATTAAGAGACAAAGCTGAAGTCTAAACATTCATATACATAGATCTGGGATGCTGAGACTTGGAAAGCCTAGGTTATACTGAACACGTTCAAGATGCCTGTTCCATTTGTATGCAACTGGAAGGACCTGTGGGACCTTCATTGGCACTAATTACATGACAAAATATAAGATCAAAGACATGAATCATTGCCAGAGTTGTCAAATGCTTCAGGATTGACCTTTCTGATCCTAAATTGAATGGGAGCATTAATAAGGTATGAGTTCAGTAAACGCAGCAGCAAGCACTCTGTTTGAAAACAGCAATATAGCATACAATATTTCTGCAGTAAGTGTATATAGGAAGAAAGATTGGAGTGTACAGAGAGCTGTCTTAGCAGTTTTGAAAATGTAAGAGTTATGTCTGTGCTGCTTTGATTTCATTTACTGTATTCCTATGCAGATAAAATGGCATAACACTATTCATTATTAAAGAGCTGGAGAAGCTTTTATTACTATCTCATTTAGAACTCAGAGATAAAATTTCAAAGTCCTATTTCAAGCAAATGTGGTGTATTTTAGACTGATCAAACCCTCCAAGATGCTTCACAAGATTAACTTGTATGGTATAAAAGCTGCACTGATAGCACAGTGCAGCACTCATTTTTTTTGATTGCTGCCATTTCTTGAATGGAAAGTGATCAAATAGCATCTTCCACTCATTGACTAGAACAAGAAGTGAAAGCACTAGAGACTGTTGAAACTGCCAAAACCCCCCAAAACCTGTATATATGAAATATTATAAACAGTGGGATATATTAAATACGAATTGAGACAACTAACTCTACTGTATATCTTAGTTTAATAAAAAGGGCCATAGATAATTAAGGTCTCTCTAGGTGCCTATCAAAATCCTGATATCCCTAATTGCTGTGCCTGATTCAGCTTTAACCAAGAGATAAAATCTTGGTCATTGATCACACCTACCTGAATAGCATGAATTTCAGGAACAGAGTATGTCCTTTAAATGTAACAACAACAGCAACAGTCACCTTATTTTTCAGTCAGTGAGATTGGCTCTGCAAAGGGCCCAGTCTCTCCTTCTGGAAGATGAAAGTGAGGGGCCGAGAGGCAACAGTGAGGGGAGCCCATGATGAACAGGAAAAAAGGGATGCTGATACAGGTGAAATGGGAGCAAATACAAGGCAGCAGAGAAAAGTGAAGCTGCATTCCAAGTCTGTTGTGTCCAAGTTAAATTGCCTGAAGATAGAGATCTCATGAAATGCATCCTTGGCTGCACCACTATTTGGCTTCCTGTTGCAAACCAGCATTGCCAAGAGACATTAAGCAGTGATATTTGAAAACGCTTTGCAGGTGCCAGGCTGTACTCTCCTCTGTGTTAATGAGAATTTGATCATCTACTGTAGATATAACGTACAGAGGAGGAGGAGCAGAGTCTGTGAATCAGCCATTTTTGTACCAAGGGCGGATCACTGGCAGAATAACAATAGGATGTCTCCGCATCTTAATAAAAAAAAAAAAAAAAATCACTGAACCTTGTGCCAGTCCATTAAAAACTGGTACTTGTACAATCTAATTGAGACATCTGGTCACTTTACCTTGGCCATTGATGAGAAAATAAAGACGGTCAGGTCTGGAACCTGGACAAATCTGAGAGCAATTATTTCTACAGTTTAGCAGTTTCCTTATCAGGGCACTATCTGGTTGATAGATAATCTAAATACATGTTAGACTAGAAGCCATAGCTATGTGAATTAATTTCTCTCTTGGAATGCTTTTCTTCATTCATTTTTTTACTGTTCTGCATGGAAGGAATAACAATTCTCAGTTCATTTCAAGAACCAAAAGGACTCTGTCTTTTTCTTGAGTTATTCCCCTTCCTTTTCTTTCCTCATGCTTGCTTTTACCCCTCCATTCTCCTGCAACACACACACAGACCCTTTATGTTTGTGAGCTGCACATTAACCCAAAAGGTTAATGAGCATAGGGCTCAGGTGCAGTCAACACTCTTGCAGCATTACTATTGCTGTGGTCATGGGTTTGGAATGGCATTCTGGAAAATTAGTTCTTTTGTGTTCTCTGCGCTGAGAGCGACTCTGCTGTTTTCTCTTCTCCCTAACTACATCATTATGCTGAGCTTTCTGCCTCTATGTTTTTTGCCCATTCCATTACCCATTCCCTGCAAGCACAACAAAATTATTTGTGAGATCAACACCAACTACAGTATGGTGAATATGTCACTGCCAACAAACTTCCTTAAATATTCCTGTGCGTATAAGTGCAGCAGAAGGGCTGATGGCAAAGTGGCAGGTAAAAGCTTTGAATAGGAAAATGTCCATCAGAACTCCACTGAGTTGGAGACTTAGATGAACAAAACCCTGGATATATATAACAACAATTCAATCATCTTCCTTCTGAGACTGGTTATCAAAATAGACATCAACAGTATTTAGACATATCTCTATTAAAAGGTTGCCGAATACTTAAACATCATATCCCCAAGAAAATCTGAGAAATGATCCTTCCGGAAAGAAGAAAACCCATCTTCTTTTTTAGGTATGTCTTCAACTCAGATGTAAGGGATCATCCAGGGCAGTCTGGTGAGGTGAAGAAGTCAAACCTGCAGGCCAGATTTTGGATTGATTGAGTAGACAGCCAAGCATGGACATGGCTGCAATTCTCACTGTGTGGCTGTAAGATGAGGCCTCCCCTCAGCTCCGTTGTCATCCCCTAGCAAGCCAGGTCTTGACAGTCAATTGAACTCCAGTGGTGGAGAACATGTTCAGGTCCTTGGCATAAGGTTTGGGAAGACAGGGATTTAAAGCCACATAGTTGTTTTATTTAAGTACTTGTGATGATGACCATCTGCTGTATTGTGCTTAATGTAGTCCAAAATTTGCAATAGACTAACATCAATTAATTAATAAAAAAGTTCAAATACAAGTGTGTATGTTCTTTATAATCCAGTACTTGCCTAGATGTTCTTGACACATCTTAGATGGAATTTATCTTGAGGAAGCATGGGAGCATGGTAGGGAATCTGAAGTGGGAGTGTTGTATGTCAGTCCTTCTGGCAGGAACAATTCCAGAACAGCAAGTCCTAAGAGCTGTGAGAAGAGTGATCAAAAAGAGGCTTGACTGTAATGCATAGAGTTCACATAGGATGAAGAAAATTTGAAGCATCTATATCCACACAACAGATATTTTTATTTTCTGTTGAGGCCTGGAGGTAAATGCATTTTTAACTCATGGTTATTATACCTAGATGGTGGTTGTATCTTCCTGTGAGGTCAGCAGCATTTTCTGAGATTCAGGGCTACACCCAAATTTAAAGTAGCTGCTCATCTTGTGAGAAGGAGAATCACACCCACCTAGAACGAAAAGGTTGCCTGACATGATAGGACTACTCCTATACTACTACATGATAGGACTACTCCTACTGTGATAGGATCACAGAGATTTGGGAAGCAGCAGCCTTCCAGGACAACAACTGTGCAGTGACTGATGCAGCCAAATACACAAAACTCTGGAAAAGATGGATACAGTGGCTTTTTTGAAAAATGCATTTATTTCTTTAGAAACACATTAGGGATAAGAAGCTGTAATTTATGTAACTATACTGCCTCAAGCTTAGCATTGTGACAGCAGCTGTGGCCTTGGTACCTCAGGACCTTCTGACAGAGTAAGGAAGGAGAGATTCCCACAGTTCCTGTAGGCAAAATACTTCTTCTTGACTTCTGCTCACAGGAGCAGAATTTGGCCTTAAGCTTAATCACCTGGAGGCGCTTCAGAAAATAAATGCATATGTGCTTCCTCTGAGCAATTTGTCTGCAAATGTGTCAGTTGCTCAGCTTTAAAGCTTTGGTGGATGTAGAGATGTATAAGTACTTCAAAACATCAGAGAGAAAGAGATTAGGAATAAACAAAAGTGAATGGTGACTAGTACTGTTCAGAAGTACAACTGTACTGTGTATTGATAGGAACTTTGTTGGAGAAATAAGGCAGCCTGCTGTCTTGCACTGCATGGTGAACATCATCTAGAAGGAGCCATAAACATGGTGACTCTGAATCTGTGGAGGCTTACAGTCAAGAAAATGAGGCATGAAAAATAAGTAGTTCAAGAAGCTTTAACAAAGAGGTTTATTATAAGCATATATTTAACATTCAGTTTCCTTAAAATAAAAAAGTAAGCAATGTACAATATGTATAATCACAAAGAGCTAACAAAAGCTGTTATAAAAATGCATGTCATAATTATAAAAGCTACCAGTTTCTATGGTAGATCAGAATATACAGCAATAATAAAGTCTCTTAAATGACTTTATTTCAGTCCTTGTCTCATCCATGAAATCTGTAAAGGGCTTTGTAAATTGACTTGAAAATTGACAGGTCTCATCTGGCTAAACAGAGGAGAGAGAGAGTTTTACAGTATATGGCCCTTTTCCATGAAAAACCTATATCTTATTCAGGCCTTATCTGGAATAGATATTGCATCAAGTGACACTTCAATCTTGCAGTCCAAAACCAAATCCATATAACCTGACTATTTGTTGTCTTTACTACCATCCAGAGATCTTTCTCAAAATAACATGTTTCTACTGATGGCTTTTCCAGTTGACCTTAGCGATCCTGTCTGAGAAAAGTTAGAAGTCTTCTGATCCAAGATGTGAAGACATCCAGCTTAGTATATTCACACAAAGCTCTACCACTTTGCCAAGTGAAGGCTTACCAGCTCATGTCTGTTTAGAACCCTGTAGTCTCCTGCCTCCTGCTCGTGTGCTGTTTGGCACATTATTCCGAGTTTGGAAAACATGAGCTTAGATGGTATCCAAATCTTGCTAAGAAACCGAACCTTAGATAGTGTCCAAACCTTACTGCTTCTTCTGCTCTTCCACATTAAATCAAGCTTAATCACAAATGTGTCCAAAGGGTTCTGGTTTTTTGTTTATTTATGTATTTATTTGGTTAATTTTTTATTTGTTTTACTTAACCCATTTTGTGTAAATATTTAAAGATTGTTCTTTGTTTAGTCTCCATGTATTGCTCAGTCCCTCTGGCTTCTTGGGCTTCAGTGCTGAGGGTAAATTTGCTAAATACATGACATCTTTAACAGAACTGAATCTATGCTGAATAAAGAGCTCCTCCTGTAAAGGGACGTAGTAGCAACTAACTGTAAGTCACAGCTAGACAAGGCAGCTTTTCTAAAATATAGTGGCCCTTAAGCGCAGGTGTAGATAAAGAAGCAAAGTTATTGAATCAGAATGTCATCTCAACAAAGTCTTTGTCAGTTAGAGCACAGAAGTGACCATCTTTCTTCCTGAAATCTTTAAAGCATTTGTCAATGTCTCTCTGCTTCTAATAGACTCCATCTCTTTGAGCAGAGTTCTGTATTATTCCTTTTCTTGCCCTTTCCTCAAACAAGCATCATTTCTTTTATGTCTGAGGAAAAGTAAGGGAGAAACCATTGTTAAATGTTAGTGTCTGGTGAAGGATATTCCACCACCCTTTCCAGTGAACATCCTCCCTCAGGAACAAAGCCTTTTCCAGCTCTGAAGGGTCATTATTACTGTAGTCCAAACAATGGAAATGCCCCTGACTTCTTGCCTCTCTGGGGATTAATGTGTTTTTTCTCTGAGAACACTGCACTTACAAGTGAAAGGACTGATGTCTGAGCAGTGAACATGAAAATACCACAAAAATTCATTCATTCTCCAAGAGCAATCCAAACTTCAAATCAGACTGACGTGGAAAGTGATTCGAGATCTCTAGATATTTTCCACTTCGAGTAATTGGTGGAAAAGAGGGTGTGAAGAATGATTAGGCCTCGACCTGTTTTCTTTTGTACTTTACTGCTTGATGACCCAAGTCAACCCCAGTATTGATCCCAAAGAAAATAATGCTATGTCTGAAATGGACTTGAAAAAGTGAAATAAGGCAATATAAATACTAACCATCTGTGTGGGTTTACACAAAATAAATACTGTGGACCTAACAATATTTTTTATGATATTATGGATTTTGTTGGTAAAGGTATTTCTATGGATGTAACACTTGCATTTCTGCAAGGGATTAGATAAAGAAACAGGACATTTCAAAACCAAACTGGAATAGTTTAAATGGTCTTAACCCTGACAAGCTGAAGTCTTCAAACAAGGTAGCAAACCAGCAAAACACACAATATGTCTTTGATTATGGTAAGACATAAAGTCATCAAGAGCAACAATTATATGCCAACAGCAAATTCCCTTTCCTGGCAAGCGATGAAAAGAGGTTTAGCAGTTGAACTTTTAAGGCTGGACAGCCTAACAGAAAGATATCTTTGTTTGCAGCTTCATGTATCAGCATTTCTGCTGAAATGATTAATAAGAAGCATAGAAGAAACTGGGAAGAGTTCATGAGATCTTTTCCTTAAATGAAAATTGAGTAGCATTGGCCGATGTATTCACTGACCCTCCAGCATATGGTCTGGACTAGTCCTGTTTAGCATGTTATACACATTTCTGCAGTTCAGTAAAGCATTTCATTGCACGTACCCTATTTCACACATATTCTACCACCTACACACTGAAACTGAAGATTAACCTCCAAATCTTACTGAGATACAAAATTAACTCCTAACACGGTTTCCATTTTTCCTACTGCTCCTCTGGGCATGTAGGTAATGTCGTAGCTTTTTCTGTGCCATCAGAAAAAAAGTCCTGAAAAAACTCCTTTCTAAAGTATAATTCATTTCATAACTTAAATTGCTAATTTCAAAGCACAGAAGGATCTGTTGTACTTCCATGGTTAGAGTCTATGCTCAAACTATACAGCCAAGAAGCTGCTCATGTCCAGCACTGGTATTCACTGTATTTTCAGTATTTCACACAATTCTGCATCCTATTTCACACTATAACTTCATGTATCTTCTTTCTCATGCAACAGTTCAACTGTGCAGGCTAGAAGTAAAAAAAGAAATACAAGAAACATATTGCACTGAATATTTGCAGTGCAGAGCTAAATAATACTTTGGCTTATTTGTCCAGGACCATATGCACATGAAATTTAATGTACTTGGCTAGCTTTTTGGATAACACAGTGTTGAATAGGTTCAATAATAATAGATCAAGAATATTTTCCCCCACTCTGATGATATACCTAAATAATTTGACATCATATAGCTACAGGTAGCTGCTTCCTTACCATGGCGGAAAAAAATATAAACTCTTAAACACAGCAGGAAAGATGAGATTTAGTGGTACTTGTATGCAAATTCAAACACATGTTTAAATCGTTGCATAGATGAGGCCTAGGGTAGTGTTTTGGGTTTATTTCAGAGACGAGCAGACAGACAGTCATCTTGTTGGAGAGACATGGGATAATGGAAAAGCATCATGCCGTCTGTTGGCAAACTGCAGTGCTGCAGCCGGAAGCTGTGCAAAACCACCTGAAGCTGTTACCACCACCAAGCAAATTAGAAAAAATCATAGGGAGTCCTCAAAAACAAGCACACATATAAAAGAGCAATTGGCACAAAATCTAAATTTGGTTTTCTCTTTATTTGCTCACATCTGCTAACTGAACGCATTGCAATTTGATTACACAGCCAAATTACCATTTCCTCATACAGCCTCTGTTGCGAGATTAGTTTCTTCAAAGTGTGAGCTTTAGTTTCTTCAAAGTGTGAGCTTTCCTGCATCTCTGCAGATACACTGGGAGAGAATGAATAGGCACAAGCATATATTTTTATGTAGCTTCTTATGATCTTGCAGAAAATACATTTTTAAAACTATATAAACTACTATTTATATATTTAGACATTAAAAATAACTTACTTTAATAGAAATGAATGTAACAATTCCTGTCATTATATCTGAGGAATATACTGGTAAGGAATAAACTCATAAATGAAGCCTGTTTCTGAGGATGCTATAAGAAATCTTGCAAAAAGGCTTCTATATGTTTTTAGGAACTGAAGACATGCATAGAGAAATGCTGTAGATAATTAATTTCAGTTAATGTTTGTTCATTCATTTTGTGGGACTGGCAACTTGAATCATGACATCTAGTTTGTGGATACCTGAAACTTTTACTCATAAGAAAGCAGTGTATCTTTCTAGATGGCCACTTGTGCATTTGATATTTTCCCAGGCATTTTGGCTCCCCTTAGGCCTGCAATCTTGAATTGCCTAGACAGCTCTGTCTAATGTCTGTGAAAGTTCTTAAAGTAAAATTTCCTCTGAGCTCACAAAGCATCTCAGTCTTACATGTGGTCTCTGACACTCACAAAAAACAGTTGATGCTTTAAAGTGTGACTTGAAAATTCAGTTGGCAAAGTCACAGTCCTTTTACATAGTCATAAAAGATCACCAGGCATTTTCTCAGCAAAAAAAGAAGCCTTGCTTCTTTCCTACTTGAGCTTTCCTGAGAGTATCCTGCATAGGCCATCACAGATCATGATGGCCAGTCTTCCTGAACCCACCAGCTGAATATACAACACCTTCATCTGGTTGTCAGGAACATCAGAGTTTTCTCCTGCTTTTGGAAACGTGGCCTTGTGGGAGTTGTCAGTGGCAGAAGATGGCAATGGATCCCCAGTGTGCTTCCACTACAGGGTGGAGTCAGCTGAGTTTGCCATCCCATGCTGGGGAAACCTCAAGACAGGGAATTGAGAGGGCACAGAAAGTCCCTGTTTTCCTGGAGCTGAGGGTTTGGGCTCACCAGCTGCCCCCATCAGTGTTGAGCTGTTGGTAAGCTGCACGTAACATAGGCAGCTGTATCTGTATTTAGATATCACATATTTCTGCTCTCATTTCCTGAGTAAATATTTAAATTTTTTAGCTGTAATATGGGAGGAACACAACATCCACTCCTTCCTCGTATAATCCTGAAGATACAAATTAGCTCTATTCATTGAAAAAAAAAAAAAAAAAGAGACAAACAATCACCCACTTTCACTAGGAAGTCTGAAGTTGTGAATCAAATGGGTGGAGGTGGTTCTTCAAATCCCCGAGAACCCTGCCCAAGTCCAGAGTGACATCTTGCTCCTGCCAACATTTTCCTAGTGTCTAAGTTCAGTTGCACCAATTTGAGCCCTCTGTACCATTTTCATCCTATGTAGAGCAACTGACTTTTCTCATACCCAGCATGGAGAGTTTCAGTGTCCAGAATACAGAACATGATTCCACTCGTGGGACCAGCAACCTAAATTTTTCTAAATGTTTTACTGGCCTCAAAGTCCCTAGGACTGTCTACATTTTCTTGCTACAGCTATGTTCAGGGAACTTCATGTTCCAAGTCCCTTAAGTGCTGAGATTGAGCACATGTTCCTGACATCATTTGCCCTCTGGGCTTGTGCTTTCCTTCTGTGCAAATGAGAATGGTATGAGATCAGGAAGTGCTGCTGCTTTTGTAGACATTTATTGGTATAGATTTGGGGTGGAGCCAGCCTGTATATCTGGAGCCAGGAAATTGAAAGTACTCTTGAGGTCTATAATATATTCATAGTCTGAAATATCTTCTCTGAATGGGAAATAGGATCCCCTAAGAAGAAAACGAAAAGTATATAAAACATATAGTCTCTTAATCTCTTCATGTGCCATAAGAAAGAGTAAACAAATCTTTTTACTTCAAATGGAGTTGAAACAATCTTTATAAACAAGAAAATGCAGCCAAGGTGTACATAGTGTTAGGTGTGCTCCTCCTTGCAACTTTACAGCTGAGCTATTCTGCTGTTTCTAACAAGAATATTTCCTCTTTTTACAACATGGTAGATTTCTTTTGGAGACATAAAAGAAGTCCCAGATACTTACAACTATCTTTCTTATAATATCTGCCTCTGTTTTGAAATACCCTGTCTTTATAGTTCAGGAGCAGGTCTGAAAATCCTTGGGTCTTATGAGATAGTAGAAGCCATTGTAGAAGTAGTAGATAGTAGATAGTAAATAGTAGATAGTAGATAGTAAATAGTAGATAGTAGATAGTAAATAGTAGATAGTAGTAGTAGTAGATAGCAGAAGCACTAGTAACAATAATTCCATCTTCCACAAGGAAATTGATAAATAAACAATGAAGTTAGTGCAAATACTTCAGTAATATCCCTCCAGTGGATTGAATTTGGCTGTCTGCTAGATGTCTACCAAGCTTCTCTATCACTTCACCTCCTTCACTGTACCTCATCAACAGCACAAGGAGAGAAATAGGATGAAAAGCTTGTGGATCAAGATAAAGACTAGCATTTTGCTTGGAAATTATCACTGTCTCAAATTGGGGGAGATTACTTTAAATTACTGGCAATTAAAAGTAGAGTAGAATACCAAGCAACAGAGTCAAGACTAAAAGCTTACCTTCCCACCATCCTCCCTTCTTCCCATACTACATTTCACTTCTTCCTTCTTGACTCCTCTACTTCCTCCCTTCTGAGGTGTGCAGGGGGATGGGGATATATGGGAGTTCCCTCTTCCTCTTCTCATTTTCAACTAGCTTCAACATGGATCCTTCCCACGGGCTGTGGTCCTCCACAAACTGCTTCAATAATGGTCCCTTCCACTGGGTACAGTCTGTCAGGGACAGACTGCACCATTGAGGGACCTGCCATTGGATTTTTCCTTCATAAACTGTTCAAAAAAGGGTCCTTCTCACTGACAGCAGTCTTCAGGAACTGCTCCAGTATGGGTTCTCTCCATGGGTTACGGTCTTTCAGGACAATACTGCTCTACCATGCGTCTTTTACTGGATGCAGATTATCAGGAAAATTTCTCCTGTATGGGCTCTTCTCCACAGGCTGCAACTCCTGCCAGGAGCCTGCTCCAGTGTGGGGACTCCTCAGCCTGTATCTTCCTTTGGGATATATCCACTTGTTGCGGCACAAGGTCCTCTATGGGCTGGACTGTGATTATATATTCCACTGGGGACCTCAATGAGCTGCAGGGCAACAACCTGTGTGTCCATGGTCTTCACCACGGACCATGGGAAATCTCTGCTCCTACTCCTGTAGCTCCTCCTTCTCATCCCCTCACTTTGATGTCTACAGGGCTATTTCTGTGACATTTTTCTTACTCCTCTCTCACAGTGCCTGCACAGCATTTTGCCCTCTCTTAAATATGCCTCCCCAAAGGTGCCACCAAGTTGTCTGGGGGGCTCAGCTGTGTCCTGTGGTGGCTCTGTTGGAATGGATGGAACCTGCTGTTTTTATCACAGGACAGTCCCAATCTCCTGCCCCACAAGCCTCCTCTCCAGCCCCCTGTAGCCAACACCTGGACACCTCCACCCAACACAATCCAAATGGTCACTGATACAGTCTAAAATCCTACCACATCAGCACCTCTGTTAGGTTGTCTCAGCACCAGCAGTCCCACAAAGTTCAAAGATCTGGCAGCCTCTCTGTGTTTGCTCAGAAAATGAAGGAAGGAATATAAGCAGCTTATTCACACAAATTCTGTATTCTCAAAGTCAATTTGAAAACTAGCATGTAGAAATAGCAGGCTGGGATGACAATTTGGCATTTGCAAGTTATTGCGTGCACTTAACAGGACTGGGATCAGTTTGAGTTATTTATCACTCCTTTACTGCAGAGTGTACAAGGCCACTGTAACACAGACGGTAGAATTTGTTGCGATTCAAAAAGACTAATATTTTCTTCTCTTGATATATCTGTCTCAGTGTCAACTCTACTTATCAACTAAAATGGCAGCAGACAGATAGGTGGGTGTTGCTTTGGGTTTGAAACACTGTGAGGCTGGATTTGTCATAGGGATGTGCTGTAATCTTTGCTTTCCCCAGCTAACTTCTTACTTAACTATAGACAGTCATATATTCAGTTATGTAGGGCATTTTTTTCAGCCTGTGCTGTGTTATCTAAGACATCAGCTGTCACTTTCCTGGATATTTAATGTTTTAAAAGGCTACCTATATAGGCTAAATTTATGTATGTTTCCAGGGCTTTATGTATGACATATGTCTTGTACACTACAAGCTATCATCACCACAAACTATACAGTTGCAAGGTGTGCAGCTAGCATCCTACAAAGGCAAATAGGATGTTATATATAGCATTTATATTTTACATTACCCTAAGCAGAGTTTTCTTTTATTCCACTGAAAAGAAACAAGAGCAATGTGAAGCTCACTGTGATTAAATTATTGTCAGACTGTCATAAATAGAAAGAGTTTAGAGATTAGACTAGTACCTGGCTGAAAGGTGAATATGATATATGTTTCTACCTACTTTTGAATGTATAGTTTAGAACTGCACAAAAGAGTAAACAAAATTAATGGCTTATTTTAGCATAATATTTTTAAAAAAGAAGAAAGTCTTTTACAATGCCTGCCAACAGATTAGTGCTTCAACATTTTGTATTGTTAACATTTTAAATCTCCTGTCATCATGCATCAGTTTGCACCTGGGTCATGATCCTGCACATCCTTGTACTCCTCAGTCCCTCTTTTTTTACTGTTATATTTCTTCACAGCTGAAATACTCTGCGAGAGATATCCTTTTTAAACTTTGTGCCATTTATGGTAATATACACATTAGCCAAAGAATGAATGATTATACCTAATTCACAGAGTTAATTGTAACAGTATAACTAAGCCTAACTGTTTTTCTGACTAGGTTTAATAAAAAAGACACATACATGCACTTCTCTCTGGAGTGTTTAGTCTCTTCTAAACATGAGAGTGGTCATTGATCAGGGAGGGGGAAGTACTAAATCAACATGCTAGATGAAATGTCTTTGTATTCCTCCTTCATCACTTACTCCCTCGTATTACATAAGTACATAAATAAATGATAAACCCCCCTCAGGTTTCTCCCTGAGCCTTTCTCTCTTATCATTTGTATATACTGGCATTATCATAAAGTGATAAATGACTACTGCAGCATTGAATTTATATTGTCATTTTAGTTGCTTGAAAGTGAGCTTCCATGTAATACCTTCATAAAGATCATCAGTGTTAGAAATACAAACATTGTTTAGCTGCTCAGGGGAAAGCTGAAGTCCCCTGGTCTTGGTTTAAATTATATCTAGCATTTTAAAAAAGATGAGATCACACCTAAAAGCGAGGGGGAGGAAGACCAATAAAACCTGCAGAAACATGCCCTGTTGGCAAACCCCTGGCTTGCACTGTGGAGGCAGCTGCTCCCCAGCCCTCCTGGCAGAATTGTCCTGGGAAGTGCTTCAGTACAGATGGGAAGGAGGGAGCAAAAAAAAACCCACTAAAAAATCAGCACTGACAACACACAAGAAGACCGTGTTCGTGTTAAAAGTGAGATGAATAAATGCAATAAACTATGTGTTAAGCAAGGGCCTGCATTTTTATTAAAGATAAATGACACAAATGGTAGGAAAATATTCTCTAGTTCCCTACTTTATCATTACAGTTTTCAAATTAAACTTCCCATGTGTTTTCTTAGGAATAATGCAACTCTCCTACCCCATATTTAATCTGGAAAAAAATGTTTAAGTAGTACAAAATTAAATGTTAGAGTATAAATGCTTGCCCTGCATGTACAGAGCACAAATGTGTTTCATTAAAATACACAATCTTATTGTTATTCTTGTGGGACAGTTGATATCTATTCTATATATATATGTTATATGTAGATGGAGATATGCTTTCTGTGCTCCTTTCTGAATAGAATCAGGTAGTCTTCCCTACCTTCATTGTCATCTCTAAACATCAGCTTCCCCATGTAATACAGTTGCAATACAGTAGTTTCCTTGTGTTTGGCAGCAGCAGCTTGAGGGATCATTGCACAATAAACCAGCTACCATGATTTACGTGGGCCTGCAATTAGATTTCAACAGAGAGGACATTGCTAGCTTGGGTAAGAGTCAATCTTAACAGTGTAGAGCAAAAAACCCTACATTTCATGTTCAGTGTCACCAAGTTCTTCTGCTCTGTGGGCAGCCTTTCTTAACATCTACCTCACAAAAAGCTGGATTAAGTATTCTAGCACTGTATTGTATTACCATACTGTTACACTTTCAAAGCTTTTCCAGATCAAAGTTTTATTTATTATTTTGCCCCTAGTGCAGGGTACCTAAAGAGCAAATGTTAAAAACAAGAAGCAGGCATATTTCCCTTACCTAATCCTTAGTCTTTCACTGAAGATTTTCTTCAATTCTTTCAACTCATTTATCACAGTCAGTGCACTGGAGCAAGTCCTACTGAAACTTGCTTCTGTGGCTAAGCTGATTTTTCTACAGGGGTACCAGCTGATACACATTTTTGAAGGTCCAGACACATTTATCCCTTTATTTTTTTGGGCAGTGAGGAATGTCCTTTCCTGCCTGTGTGAATGCTTTGCCATGTATCCCATAACACTTTCTGACAATGTGACATGTATGACACAGGGCAGATAAATCTGTCCAAAGTCCTTCCCAGAGGGGTCTGACATCAAGAGCAGGAAGGCCCTGTGGGGTTTGTAGGTTGCTGTGTTACAGCCACCCTAGGGTCAGTCATGTGGATGCATGGAGCACACAGGAAGGGGCATTTGGTACACTTTACTGTCCTCTGGCCCATGTTTCAGTGACCAGTACAAAAATAGAGCCAGTTCCCTTTGTGTCAGTGTGTATCACTGTGAAACTTGCTAACATCTTCTTTGTCTGCCTGCTTTGACATACTTTAATCTTTATCAGGATCTTGATCAGGTTACTTGATAACCATGTATAATTTCACATAAGTGTATTTCGTGTACAACTACATCTCTACAACCACACAGTGAGTCACAGCTGGTTGGTGGGGCTTAGCTGAAGTTTCTCTGTACCCCTTTTAAAGATGTACAGGGATGGCTCACAAGAGGACATAAAAACAGCAAAAAAGAAAAGCAGGACACAGTCACCTGGTCAATTCACAGCCCAAAAGACATCACTATTCAGAGAAAAAAGATTGAAGAAAACTTTGCAAAGGGAAGCTCACAGAATTTCATGTCCCCTTTGGCTCATTCCCTATGAATATCTATGCAGGAGATAACATTTGGCACTTAAAAACTAAGCAAATGGGAAGAACTTAAGTGATTGCTTTTCTCTTTGAGCTAATGTCAGGCTGTTCTTATTAACAACGTAAAATGGGTTCTGTGATATGAATGCACAAACTGTAATCAAGTGCATTGATCTCTGCAGCTACCCAGAGGTAAAACAAGTGGAAAATAACTCTTTATTCCAAGTAGAATTTAGCAAATAATATGTCTCAAAAGATCATAGTTGATCTTAGGACACAGAGAGTTTCTGGTAACAGATATATTTTTTCTTATTCCTATCCATGTCTGGAATGGTCCAAAGTAAGGACACTTTGTGCTACCTCAGTAATTCCTGAATGTCAAAAAAGAGGATAAATGTAAAATTTAAAAGTATTTCAGTTATTTTGAATTTTAAAAAAGTTGAACAGGGTCCTGGAACAACTGCTCTGTAAACATATGAATGAGAAATCTTACTGTTTTTCAGTGAAAGCTGTTTCTGGTAAACAGACATAGCTGCTTGGACTCTGTGCTTGACTTTCCTGTTCTGTTTTCCCACCCTATGAAAAACATTATTAAATTCAATCAAGTATTACCGATTTGGTGTTTTGTCTTTGTTAAGAAAACATCTCAAAAATGGTTGCAAACGATACTATTTAGAGTTTTCAAGTAATTAAGAATATTTTATTTCCTACATTTGAAACATCTTGGCTAGAACTCATCTGTTTCAATTTTTTTTTTATTTTATTTTTGAGGTTTTGGGTGTTTTTTAGCCTAACATACTTTTTTCCAAATGTTCTGTTTTACTCTCAAGGTTGATGCTTCCAGCTGAACTTTGACAGGTCAGTAATCTTTATTTTTGTGCAGCAGCAGAAGTTGTTTAGGAAAATACTTTCCTAGTTTGTCACTCTGATGGGCATTCCTGTTTCTTTCTCTATATCCATTCTTTCTTTTTACTATTTTTTAGTATAATAATTCTGTTTTCACCCCTATGTATGAAGCAGGACTGTAATGCATGTCTAAGGTTAGATTAATAATAGTACTTTAATAGAGAAACAAACCCCTCATAATCATCTACAGCTTTATAGCTCTGCTTCTCGCTGTCTTAGGAACACTCATGTTGTCAATGATTTCAGGGTTCATAGCCCTGCCTGCTGGTCTTGAGCAGTCTATCCATATTAGGATTTATAACCATCTTCATAATGGCCCTTAAAAAAATGTCAGCTAAATGTAACTGACTCACTTCATTTCTGCATTTTGGAAAGCTGCAAAATTCAGTTATATATACAAGTTTCCACAATGAAAGGAGTACGTTTACACCCATTTCATTCTAGCCAGCCTCTAATCCACATGTATTCTGCTATAAACACTTCAGTTGATGAAACAGGATATCATATAGGCATGCTAGAAAGATATCTCTTTCAATAATGCCTCTGTAGCACACTTTTTAGAAACAGTTTCTCCTGGGGAACATGTATATTACCTATACACTAATAAAAACACCAATTTGATGAACCAAAAAACCAAACAAAAAAACCCCCAACAGAACAAAACAAAAAATCCACCTCTGAAGGGACTCAGAATTTGAAGATGGTCAGTGACTCTCTGTCCAAGGCAGGTTCAGTGAGCATTTTCTGCTGGGGCACTTTAAAATGCAACCCTGTAGCTTTTAACAGCAGGTCCCTTTACTGCAAATGTAATAGTCAGACACAAAGCCTAAAAAGTAGGATGTTGCTTTGGAGAGCCAAAATGCTGTGTTTGATTGTCTGCTTACTAAAAATATGCCTTGTTTTTTTTCCCTTTTTGTTTATGGTTCAATTAATTTTTGGATGATAAAACTGTTTGGACTTGTGAGACTTAACATCACTAGTTTTCCACAGCATCTGTGGAAATATGTGTTGCAAAGAACACATACGTAGGTTTTCTTGGATGAATACAGGCCTAATTACTTAAAAACAGACAGCAAAGGTATTGTAGCTCTCAATCTTCAATATCAGCACAGACATGCATTATTAGATTTGGTAAGACAGTTTTGAAAAAATTACCACACCATACTAGCAGTTTCTCTCCTGTCTGGCAATTGTTTTGAGCATGATTTTTAAAGGCTAGCTAAATTAAAATACATTTCTACGTATTCACTCCATAGATAGAAAGCTAAAAGGCACTGGGAGATGAAAAATTCAGTTTTATCTCAACAGATTGTTATTAACTATGCACTGGAGTTCAGTTTTACTGATTATCAATTGCAGTTCAGCAACATATTTGATAATTAATAATAATTTTAATACCTAGTAAGCTGATCCTTTCTTTTGAGTCACTATAATTGACCATAATAGAAATGCTGTAAACACAGGCACCCTTAGAACATGACCATATTAACATTCAGTGCTTCACATCAAAATGTACCTTAGAGGATGGGGAAGAATATAACAGCATCTGAATGCCCTGAAAAACAGAGGTTTGTGGTTGTAATTCGAGCATTCTGAATAATACGTCTAAATATGTTACTCATTAGCTTTTGTGTAGTGGCTTTGTCAGAGCAAGGCATTTCAGTGGTGTGCTCCTCTTCGTGTGCTGTTTCACCGGGGCTGCCTCCTGCTGCCTTCAGCCCTGCACATCTCCAGCTGTTCCCCTTCGCTGTCCTCTAGGACAAGAATGGACTTGGCAAACTTGCTGACTATTTGACACCTCCTTTTGGATAGCTCTGGGTGTGAGAACCCCTTTGCTCTAACTTGCAAAGGGCCCGACTTTGTCCTTGTGCCTTAATTTGAAGTAAGGCAGGAGAGGTGAAGCGCCACACAAAAAGCTCTCCAAAAGCTAGGAAAAGAGGCTGGCATTTTGGCTCTTAGTCCAGATGTGTTTTTACAGGTTTTTTACTCTGTATTAGGAAGACTCATGAGATTGGCTCTGAAATCATAAACACAGATTATATGAAGCTATTGGGGATAAAAGAATGCTGGAAAATAATTCATATTCAATATTGTAGAATGCAGAAAGGCAAAAAAATTCTATCTGGTTCTTAAGGGATACTGCTTCCTCACACAAAACCAATTTAATACAAAATGTCATGCATACTAAAAGAAATAGCATGACTTTTTTTAACAAATTACAGGAGGAATTTAATTTAAATGTGTCTCATAAATATGGATTCAAATTATGATTTTTTTTCTCTAAGGTCTCAGGCAGGTAAGTTCATATACATCATAGGTGCTCAGTATCATTGCACAGAAGGGATGGTTGCCTCTAAGCCTGGATTCTGCCTTGTGCTGAAGAGTAACAGGATTCTGACATCTCTTTACTTGTTCCCTCTTAGTCTTGAAAACTAAACCAGAACATCAGTAGATGTTATGACCCTGAGCTCAAAAGACATAAATCAGAAACCTTCCCAGAAACCTCATTTTACACAAACCACACATTTACCCATCTCTTGAACTTCTTCATGCTGCCTGCTTTCCTTCAACACAAACATTTTCAGGACCTATCTCTTTGCGCTGTGCAAGCCCAGACAGCCTCAACTTCCACATGGCCATGCTGCTGAACTTGGACTAAAACTCCTCAACTGAACAAAGCAAAATCTTTAGGAGATTCTGATATTAGATGCATGCTCAGAGCATGCATAAAAGAAAGGATTGACTTTCTTACAAATGCAACCAGATGAGGAGGTAATAATTAGTTTATTTACGCTTTACTATTATAACCTTGTAGTTATAACCACTTCTCAGAAAACTGGATACTGAATATTATATATTCTCATAAATAGGAGTTATATTCAAGAATATACCTCCTATTTATGAGCAGGCTGCCTTCTAGACTGTGTGGGAACAAGTCTGAATGTGAGCTTGTGGGGAAAGGTTGGGTGAAGAAGAAGTAAAAACTGAAATGGATGAAAAAACTGCTCTTTACTTCTCCAGCAGAAATAATGCAAAATTCAAATTGTGAAAGAGACTTAAGAGAAGAAAGAGTCTGATGGGATAAGCTAAAAATGATGATGCTCAGCTGACAGGAGGGGATTTAGGTTCTAACATCTGTTCCCAAGATTCATTCCATTCCCTTTAATCTGGTGTATCACTTGAAAAAGACTGTCAGTTCTAGGAGCAGGAATTGGCACATAGGACTTCCTTGCTTTCTGGCAGTTCTTCGTACTTTATGACATTTTACTGGTTTTGATGTGACATATTACAAAACATGTTCCTGTACAGTCAGCTTCATTCCCAAAACACCCTTCTTCATATGAAATAAGGAAAAACCATGCTTTTTATATTTCGTCACTTTTGACCAGACGTTTTCCTTGATATTTTTCAAATGGTATTGCATTGTTCACTGATGATTTCTGTCAGTGAATCCTTGAGTTCCTGAACATATGGAGTTCTGGGGAAAAGGAAGTGGTGTGCTGCTTGACCTGCATGCTCTTATTTTCTTCGAAAAGCTTTGAGATCATTTTATCTGCAGGTGTTTTCCTTTGGGAAATAAGAAGCTAATTCCTCCCAATAGGTGGTGTGTTTCTGGACTGAACAGAGATCATCAGTTTTATGAAACTAATTTTCAAAAAAACATGGAAAAAATATCAATTTGCATCAATCAAACTGAATCAACTTACACAAAAGATGTCATGCAGGGAATTATAGCACTGCATATAGCCTGTCTTCACTTCTTTCAAAATAAGACAAACTTTTGTACATTTTTAAAACTTACCTGTAAATGCAAAAAACTCAGCTCTGGGGACTTGATATTTATTGCCAGTTTTGCAACAGCATATGTTGAGTCCTTGCTTCTTTATGATTTGAAATTAACACCAATGTATTAAGCTGGTTTAATGGTAGCATATACTAATGAGAAAACAGTTTGCAATCTGCTTTCTGTTTGGTTATGAGGGCCAGGTTTTCAGAAATGGCCACTAACACTGTAATCATATTTGTACATACATTTATTTCATATATAAAATTCACAGCTGTGTTTCCAAACAACCATTGAGCAATGCACATTACTATGGATGCTTTTACATACTAAAGTGTATTTTGAGAATGAAGAATGACATGGAGAGAGAAAAGAAGTCTTTCTTGATCACTGTCAATACAGGAATGAGTGGGCTTTTGTTGAAGCAAAAGGGAAGAAAGATTCATCACACTTAAAAAAACACCAACCAACAACAAAAACAACAAATTAGTAGATCTTCATGCAGTGCATTAACAGGCTGCAGATGTCCTGGCTATACTGCTGTGGATGCTAAGAATTTACACAGGCTCATAAAGAGTAATTAATGGGAAAACAGTCTCTAAAAAAGATTTGCATTGAGTGTGAGAAAATTACAAAGTCCTGGGGGCAGGATACTGAATGGAAAGATCTTTGCTCCAACTTGGTTTGACTGTTCTCATGCTCTTTTCTGGGCACAGATGTCTAGATACTTGCAAATTGTGCTCAAATGTTGTGACTAAAAGTTGGGTGGAATGTCTGTAGAAGAGAAAGAAGTTAAACACTCAAGGGCTTGAAATCTAAGTCCTAAAACTACTTTGGAACATAATTTCCTTCTCAGCCCCACTGTCTCCTATAAATAGGGCATGAAATCCTGCTATTTATAATCCTTTTTTTTTCCCTTGCCGTTCCCTCTTTTTATTTGTCATTACGTTCCCACAGTTTCTTTGCAGTAATTTCTCAGATTGCAGTGCAATCACCACGCTATGTCCTTCAGAGTGGTGGTTAAGAAGTCCCTCAGACAGGAGGATGTACAGAGAAGATTCTGTACATCTTGTATATCACAGTCACACAATGAGGCATCATGCCTAGACTACGGGAAAGTCCGTCTCCTCAGCAAAAGTTCAAAAAGGACTGGTTAAGTTAAAGTGAAATTCAGTTCAACTAGATAATTTATTATGGAGCTTTGTGCCACTCCTTAAGAGTGCTTTTAAAAAAGAGTATTTATTTCCACTTAAGTTTTAAAATACACAACGTTCATGTGACGTATTGGCAATCTTTTACAAGGAAATCCCCTGAAAATTGTCCTTCTTATCCCTATTGCATTCTTACTTCCATGCAAAATGAACACAGTTTTTGCTCCTGCCTCAATTTATTTTCATTGCAAGCATTTTTAATTCACAATTACAATTAACCCTAACGTGATTAATGCCAAAGCAGAACTGCAGCAGTACTGAAGGGGAGGGGTGTAAAACCTGGGTGATTGGAATGAAGCCATTCTCCTGTCCTGTGCCTCAAAAATAGTAAAAGAAGAAAAGTGATGTGAATTGATGACTATTGATGTGAATTGATGACTATTAGCTGCCTCAAAAGTAGCTAAATGGTGAATATGTATGATGTACAGTTTACATCATAGGTTTTCAGGGTTCTGCGGGTTTTCAGCTCTGCTGGTAAGAAAGGATGGAAAGTATAAGGAGGAAAAATCTCCACTTCTGGAGCTCTCAAACGTTCTTTGAGGATGGGATAGAGGGGAAGAGGAGCAGGCTTGGGCTAAGCCTGAGAGCTGAAAAGGAGAAATTCTGTGTCTTTATTACTCTAGAACACTATAGAGTATAGTAATCTGAACATCTCAACCAAAAGCATCCATTAATTGGTCTGAGACAGACAGAAATGCAACGTAGAAACCTTAAGACTTAGGTGACAGCTGGACATTAAAAGTACAAGAACACAAAACCCCAATGCTTTGCAGTTGTGTTCTTTTGTTTTCCACATGATGCTGCAGAGCTGTTTGGTCTGTTTCAGTGTTGGTTCAGAATTTTCTCAGCAGGCTGCAGCTGGCTCAATAACTGGTCACTTGGTCTCCGCATAGAGGCAACAAGGGCAGAGTAAACCAATACTTCTAAATATCTTGTCTTGGGGTAAAACATCTGTTGTTTCAACTTTCAGCATAGGAATGATGGAAGAGATTTGAGTTTATGTGTTTATCTTCTATAATAGTTTCTTTTCTGACAGAGCTTCTGGAAATCAAAGGCAGATAGATGGTTGTCAGCATTCCTGCTTCAGTTCCAACACACTGATTCATACATCATAGCTTGAAAGCTATTATCAAGTACCTTGATAAAGTCAATTTGGTGACGATTTCTCAAATGATGGAAGAAGGGTCTCACTTTGTGTCTGGATGCATGTGTGTATGCTTCTCACTCAAAATGTGAGAGGCAGAAGAGGTGATTGAGAGCAATATGCATTTTATAGAGGTTTTGGGGCTTTGGGAAATTTGTTCATGAGGAAAATGTTTTTGATATATGCAGGTTCTGAAAGAAAGGCTCATGATGCACATGTGGAACATATAACAGAGGTAGACGATTTTTGTTAATTTCCTGGATAGTTCATTTGCCAAGCAGATCTGTTCAACAAAAATTATTTGTTAATCTACATTGAAATAAATAAATGTGCTGGTTTTGGCTGAGGTAGAGTTAATTTTCTTCACAGTGGCTGGTATAGAGCTGTGCTGTAGATTTGTGCTGAACACAGGGTTGATAATAGAGAAATGTTTTTGTTGTTGCTGAGCAGGGCTTGCACAAAGCCAAGGCCTTTTCTACTTTTCATACTGACACATTGGCAAGGACATTGGGGGTGCATG
Organism: Aleadryas rufinucha; assembly: GCA_013397815.1. Classification (NCBI taxonomy): domain Eukaryota; kingdom Metazoa; phylum Chordata; class Aves; order Passeriformes; genus Aleadryas; species Aleadryas rufinucha. The sequence goes on from VZTH01002164.1 coordinate 80,945, forward strand.
GGAGGTTGGGAGGAGGCACAGCCAGGACAGGTGACCCAAACTGACCAGAGGGATGTTCCAGCCCCTATGACATCATGCTCAGTATAGAAAGTGTGGGAAGAAGGAGCAAGGGAGGAAAGGGAATTGGAATGATAGTGTTTGTCTTACCAAGTCACTGTTACACGTGATGGGGCCCTGCTCTCCTGAGGACAGCTGAACATTTGCCTGCTCATGGGAAGCCGTGAATTGATTCCTTGTTTTGCTTTACTTCTGTGCATGGCTCTTCCCTATTAAACCATTTTTATATCAACTCATGAGCTTGCCAGCTTTTACCCTTCTAATTCTCTCCCCGATTCTTCTGATGGGGGTGTGAGCAAGGGCCTGCATGGGCTTAGTTGATGGTTGGGGTTAAATCATGACAATAAATAAAAAGCTCCATGTGAGACAGAAACTAGAAAAAACGCTGAACATTTGTCTTTCTTTTGTAAGGGCAATGTCTATAGTTTTCATAAGACACCAAAAGCAAAGTATTAATGTTGACAGAAATATTTTCAGCTTAAAGAAAATTCTTTCAAATATGCTTTGATTTTTTATATTGTTTTAGAGGGAAATACTCCAAACAATAAAATTTGAATCTCATCTATAAAAATTTTGCAGGTTACATGACAGATACAGGATATCTCATAATAAAAGTTTCTGATATGATCCCAGTATGAGACTCAGAACAATTTTATGCCTATTTCAAAGTTTACAGAGAAATGAAATTGTCAATAATACCTTAAAGCAGTGCATAATAAAACAATTTTTTTTAAGGAGATCATGATTTGTTAAAAGTTGCAAGCATATCATCATAATTCGGAACTCTTTGGTTTACATAAACCATTGTTCAGAGTCTTAGATCAATTGTTGAACTCCAAGTAGAATGACAGAGAAACAAAATAAAATGGGAACCTAACAAGAAAATATGAGATATCAATTTAATTCAGGCATTTTACTTTCACTGAATAGAAAACTCTTTATGGCAAATTTTATTCAAAGCGTTTAAATACAATGCAAATAATGAAATTTTGTGTATTTCTCTCTATTTATCAGAACATCTCAATTTCCAAAGCTCTTTAACCATTATTCTGCTGACTACCCATTGATAAACTTCATCAGTTCCATAAAGTTTATTTAATTCAATTTTGCTTGTGGTGATGATAAATAAAAAAGCCCAAACAAATAAACAAATATGAAAGTTAAGCATCATAAATATGTTTTCTCTTTAGTATCGTTTTGCTCTCTTTTCTTATTAGATAGCTGACTGGATTTATTTTTCTCAGTGGAAAATATTTTTCAAAACAATTCTGAGTTACAGAGTGCTTTCTGGAGATTACAGTATGATTTTTACAAACAGACAGAAAAAGTCTTAACAAAATGTATCTGGGCATCAAAATGATCAGAGATGATGAAAGAAAATTACACTGTTGTCAAAACACTATTCAGTATTTGACAGCATTCATTTTAATGGTAGAATAGAACAGCTTGTTTGACCAAAAGCTACAGAAACTTTTTAGCTATTTGACACATTATTTTTTGCTACAAACCAGCTTTGAGTGAACTGCCAATCGTTTGTACCTTGTAAGAAAAAAGAAAACATCCCAGATAACAGTGAAAGTCAATGCTTCAAGTCTTTCAAATTAAACTCTTCAGAGCACATTTATTTGCGAAACCTGGTAGATAGTTCATGTGCATAATTTGAATAAAAGAATTCTTAGCTTGCATGTTGTGCTGGTTTTGGCTGGGACAGTGTTCATTTTTTCCTGTAGTAACTAGTAAGGGGCCCTGCTTTAAATTTGTGCTCAAAACAGGTTTGATAATGCAGGGATGTTTTTGCTAACAATGAGCAGACCTTATACAGAACCAAGGCCTTTTCTGTGTCTCACCCCAGCCCACCAGTGAGGAAGCAGAGGGTGCACCAGGACTTGGGAGGGAATACAGCTGGGACAGGTGACCTCAACTGACCCAAGGGACATTCCATATCATATGGAATCATGCTCAGCATGTACAGCTGTGGGAAGAAAGAGGAAGGGGAGGTGTTTGGAATGATGATGTTTGTCTTCCCAAGTCACCATTACACAGGATGTAGCCTGGCTTTCCTGGAGATGGTTGAAGAGCTGCCTGATGATGGGAAGTGATGAATGAATTCCTTGTTTTGCTTTGCCTGTGTATGCAGCTTTTGCTTTCCCTATTAAACTGTCTTTATCTCAATGCATGAGTTTTCTCACTTTTACTATTCTGATTCTCTCCCCATCCTGACACGGGGTAGTGAGTGAACGGCCGTGTGGAGCTTAGTTGCCAGCTGGGGTTAAACCATGCCAGACGTTCTGTAACCTAAGTACTTAGTAGGAGATGGACTCTGTGAGAAGGTCTACTTGATTTGACCTGTTAGGCTTCCCATGCTCTGCTGTGGAAAACTAGGAGGATTATTCAAGTCATAAATTCAGCCAGAAGAGAGTATCCTTAGCACAGATACCACATAACAGTACTGCAAACTTCTCTAGGAATCTAGGGAGTTTCCTCGGCATCTTGATTTAGCAAAGTTTACTGCTTCCATACCTCGGCTAAGTCAGTTGGAATCACAGTTAGGAAAATCCTAAAGAAATGCAGAAAGTACTCAACAAGTTTCTCCCTTTATTATCTTTTTTTCTTCACACCTGCGTTATTCAGCACTAACAATTCATAATACAGTAATGTGCATGTGTGTCTGTTTAAGTAAATTTCCTTTGTTGCAAAAAGATGTCATGATAGTGCTTTCAGAGGACAAGGCAACAGCAGATGAGAGGAACATAAGGTAATAATTAGAAAATTACAAGCAGCAGTGGTGATAAACAGTGGGCACAGCTGTCTAGTTACTGTCAAGCTTTTTGTGAGCAGCAAGACAAAGGTATGTTATAACAAATTACTTGGTTATGAATATTTTAAATAAGTGGAATGGAAGAAATGTCACTTGGAGGGAGTACCACTTTTGAACGAAAGAAGAAAGAGCATATATTTGTGCAAAGTAGTCACTCAAGACAGTCATAAATTAACAAGCCCACAATGATAAAGTCTAGAGCAAATGTTTGTTATTGAAGTTGTTTTACTGAGAAAATAAGGAAGAAAGTTGTCTTTACCAGTCTGCTCACAGTCAGGATGCTCAGAGATGCATTTTTTTCCTGAATACATGAAGAATGTGTGGGGGAAGACATACAGTAGTGCTCTCAAAGATGCTGGCAAGAATTTGAGCTGTGTGTTAACACAGTAACCTGAACAGTATGTAAGATGATCAGCTCTCCTCTCCCCTCCCATCTCCTCTTTCTTGCTTGTTTAAAAAAACAAACAAACAAAACAACAAAACCCACAAACAATAAATGTTTGACAAGCAAAGCATCAAAGGGTGTGTCTTTATTGTTTTTCTGAAGAGCATCAAGATGAGTAGCTAACATGTATATGTGGCTCCAAACCTGTGCTCCTACCCATCCATACCTGTGGCTTCTGAGGACAACAGACTGCAGGCATTTCATCAGGCTGTCCATAGACAGTGTAGGGTCTTCACACAATGCCCCTGGCAGAGCTGGATGAGGGCAGATCCAGCTGAGCTTCCTGTCCTGGGCATTTCTGGAACTACAGTGTGTTGTCTGCTGGGAAAGAGGAATGACTTGGGTAAAAGTCCCAGAATGCTGCAGGGGGAAACAAAACTGGACAAACTCTTATCACATCTAAAATATTCCAAGTGGCAGTACTTTGGGTAAATAAAATAAAATTTTTTTTTTTATTANTAAGTAAATTTCCTTTGTTGCAAAAAGATGTCATGATAGTGCTTTCAGAGGACAAGGCAACAGCAGATGAGAGGAACATAAGGTAATAATTAGAAAATTACAAGCAGCAGTGGTGATAAACAGTGGGCACAGCTGTCTAGTTACTGTCAAGCTTTTTGTGAGCAGCAAGACAAAGGTATGTTATAACAAATTACTTGGTTATGAATATTTTAAATAAGTGGAATGGAAGAAATGTCACTTGGAGGGACTACCACTTTTGAACGAAAGAAGAAAGAGCATATATTTGTGCAAAGTAGTCACTCAAGACAGTCATAAATTAACAAGCCCACAATGATAAAGTCTAGAGCAAATGTTTGTTATTGAAGTTGTTTTACTGAGAAAATAAGGAAGAAAGTTGTCTTTACCAGTCTGCTCACAGTCAGGATGCTCAGAGATGCATTTTTTTCCTGAATACATGAAGAATGTGTGGGGGAAGACATACAGTAGTGCTCTCAAAGATGCTGGCAAGAATTTGAGCTGTGTGTTAACACAGTAACCTGAACAGTATGTAAGATGATCAGCTCTCCTCTCCCCTCCCATCTCCTCTTTCTTGCTTGTTTAAAAAAACAAACAAACAAAACAACAAAACCCACAAACAATAAATGTTTGACAAGCAAAGCATCAAAGGGTGTGTCTTTATTGTTTTTCTGAAGAGCATCAAGATGAGTAGCTAACATGTATATGTGGCTCCAAACCTGTGCTCCTACCCATCCATACCTGTGGCTTCTGAGGACAACAGACTGCAGGCATTTCATCAGGCTGTCCATAGACAGTGTAGGGTCTTCACACAATGCCCCTGGCAGAGCTGGATGAGGGCAGATCCAGCTGAGCTTCCTGTCCTGGGCATTTCTGGAACTACAGTGTGTTGTCTGCTGGGAAAGAGGAATGACTTGGGTAAAAGTCCCAGAATGCTGCAGGGGGAAACAAAACTGGACAAACTCTTATCACATCTAAAATATTCCAAGTGGCAGTACTTTGGGTAAATAAAATAAAATTTTTTTTTTTTATTAATGTATCCTGAAACTCTCAATATTTATGCATGTGAACTATTAGTGGCTGAGGAAAATGGGTTTTGAACAACTACTCTATAGCAAGAAGGTTTATATTAGCCTAAATACTGAAAAATTTAGAATAAATGAATATGAGATTTAATACTTTTGGATGTATAATCAGTACCAACTCTTTTTTTGCATATGTTGGTGTAACCCTCTATGTTGGTGTAACCCTTCTTTACAGAGCTTTGGCTTGAAAAATAGATTNGTTTGTTATTGAAGTTGTTTTACTGAGAAAATAAGGAAGAAAGTTGTCTTTACCAGTCTGCTCACAGTCAGGATGCTCAGAGATGCATTTTTTTCCTGAATACATGAAGAATGTGTGGGGGAAGACATACAGTAGTGCTCTCAAAGATGCTGGCAAGAATTTGAGCTGTGTGTTAACACAGTAACCTGAACAGTATGTAAGATGATCAGCTCTCCTCTCCCCTCCCATCTCCTCTTTCTTGCTTGTTTAAAAAAACAAACAAACAAAACAACAAAACCCACAAACAATAAATGTTTGACAAGCAAAGCATCAAAGGGTGTGTCTTTATTGTTTTTCTGAAGAGCATCAAGATGAGTAGCTAACATGTATATGTGGCTCCAAACCTGTGCTCCTACCCATCCATACCTGTGGCTTCTGAGGACAACAGACTGCAGGCATTTCATCAGGCTGTCCATAGACAGTGTAGGGTCTTCACACAATGCCCCTGGCAGAGCTGGATGAGGGCAGATCCAGCTGAGCTTCCTGTCCTGGGCATTTCTGGAACTACAGTGTGTTGTCTGCTGGGAAAGAGGAATGACTTGGGTAAAAGTCCCAGAATTCTGCATGGGGAAACAAAACTGGACAAACGCTTATCACATCTAAAATATTCCGAGTGGCAGTACTTTGAGTAAATAAAATAAAATATTATTATTTTTTTATTAATGTGTCCTGAAACTCTCAATATTTATGCATGTGAACTATTAGTGGCTGAGGAAAATGGGTTTTGAACAACTACTCTATAGCAAGAAGGTTTATATTAGCCTAAATACTGAAAAATTTAGAATAAATGAATATGAGATTTAATACTTTTGGATGTATAATCAGTACCAACTCTTTTTTTGCATATGTTGGTGTAACCCTCTATGTCGGTGTAACCCTTCTTTACAGAGCTTTGGCTTGAAAAATAGATGACTTTAGTTTTGTTGCTCTAAGTAAGAGCATTTTAATGAATATTAAGTTAGTAACTTCATTTAATTCTTACTTTTTTCACCCTCTTCATTTTGAAATTGTGTAGAGAATACAAAGCTGTCATGATTTTACACCAGGGGTTAAAGTAGAAGATTGATTTTGCAGGTATGCCCTTTATAAGTTTGCAATCAGGAATTTTTTTAAAAACTTAATATTTCAGAGTTCTCACAGCACACTCAGCTTAGGAAGATTTAACATTCTTAGAAACTACAAATTTTGTAAAGTGCTTCATTTTATGGCTTTCTATGACTTTAATGCAACTCCATCTTTAAAGTACTACTTTTAGCATCAAAAATAGTAAGTGAATGTTATGGTCATGACGGAGACGTCCTTTTCAGCAATGTGTAAGGGAGGATACAGTTTAATACTCTTAACAGAATATAGCTGGAATCATGAAAGTGTGTGCTATCTTCAGTTATGAAATTGTGAAATGGTGCTAATAAATTCAAATTTTAATCATATGATTTGTGCCACCTTTTTCAATGGCAAAATGGAAGTAGAACTCTGCAATGAATGGGGAGGAGACAGGGAAATCTTACACCAATTCAAATCGCTTTTGTGTGATTTCCATGGTTCTCTGTGTTACTGTTCATTATTGCACATCGCAAAAAAATGCTACAGGAGACTAGAATTGCTGACACACATTATTTTTAAATAGAGGCTGTGGGAAATTTTAACTATCGCACAACAAAAGACTGTGACTTTTTTGCAGTATGTTTTTTTTTCCTCTTTCAGGAATTCTTTGTCATTAATTTTCTCTGAGAATTGTAACATTTCATGATTTTGCAGGAGTCAGTCTCCACAGAAGCAATCGCAATGGACACAAAATTAGATCCCCTGGAATGATAATTGCACATTTGTGGTTGAAGCATATTTAGGTTGATGGTGTTCAGAGTTATAACTGACACGTTGATGAGACAGTCATAATTTATTTCAGCTGAGAACCCAGAAATATTTGCAAATGGACCCTGAAAACATGCAGGAAAAGTAACAAATGAGATCTGAGTGGGATATTGTAAACAGAGCTGCACTTGGACAAGAGATGATATTTTGGGAACAAATGCAATAAATTCTCTGTGCTTATTTCTAAACCTCGGAATTTCTTCCCTCCTCAAGCAGAGATTAGGGAAGGGAAGAACATATTATTTGAATTTCCCAAAAGCAACAGAGAGTTAATTCTTGGCATACTCTAGACAAAAGATGAGAGAGCACTTGATTCAGACTGCACAGGTACCTGACTGTACAGATTAGGTTTACATTCCCTGATAGCACCCACCAACCTGCTACAAGTTCATGACTTGCCCTGAAAAAATGGTGAAAGAAACCTTTCAGAAGCTTTTAGAAGGGGTGATGGGGCAAGCAGGGAAGTGCACAAATATATCTGGTCAGAGAAAGGAAATGCAATAATTTATTGGCTTCACAGGGCTGAAGAATTCATAGCAGAAAGGACAAGGAAAGCTGAAATTCTTGTTTTCAGACGTTAGAACATTTTAAAAATGCATTGAATATCAGGACAAAGGGCATCATCCCCAAATACTGAAATTCCAAGAGCTAGACTCTGAGACAAATTCACATACTTAGAATCACTCAAATTAGCTTAGAGAGTTATATTTTCTAATATGGCTTCTGCAAAATGATCCTGCACATTGTTCCTTTTTCTGCAATTACAAATTGGTACCTTCCTCTTTACACTTACAAATCTTCTCACTTTTAAGCATATGGTTTGCCAAATAAGACTGGACTCAGTAAAAGCTCAAAGCTCAGCACAAAAATCTTTTTTCTATTGAAACAAGACCTAAGTAACCAGCTGGATGTCATACAAGATGCAACATTACATTTTTAAAACCACTTCTCTTTCCCAGTCAAATTTATATTTATCAACGCATATACATAATGAATGTATTTTTTTCTTTGTCACTTTTTGAAGTGCCATTATTCCCTGCTGTCTACGTCAGGCACACTCTGCCTTTGAGAGTGACAGCTCTTGACACTGTACATTAGTTTCATTATTGACATAATGCTGAAGTAGCTTCTGAATAGAAAACTGCCAGGATAGTTTTATTTTTTAATCTTCTGTGTTCTATTTTTCATATATATATATGAGAAAAAGCTAAAAGAAACAGAAGATATAGCCACTTTAGCTAAGAAAATAAACACCTTTCATCATGTTAAGACACATCAAAGCCACAGCAGGTTCAGGGACTAAAACTCCGAGTGAGGATGTAAGACCTAACATCTGCAAAGGCAAAATACAATGTTCCCAAAATAAAGCGTTGTCTTAAAACAACAATAGCAACAATACCAATTAAGCAGCAACTGAGTTCCTTTTGATGTGAGTTGAACACCATAATACACGTTGTGTGCTTGATCCCTTGAAGCACTGAGCAGCCCCATCTCCTGTTGATTGGTGCTCAGTATCTTACACAATCTGGCACTTGGGGAAGGTTTTCAAAGGCATCAATACCAGCTTGGTGCCTAACTGCAAATGACTTCCAAAGAAAGGGATTTGGGCTTCTGACTGACAGTTTGTGCCTTTGAAAACCTCTCTTCTGAGGTTAGCCAGCACTAAACACTAATATATTTACAAAGGAAATTAATTCCTTTCCACTTCCTGTTAATTCTTAAGCTCTGGTTCTGCTAAGAATAGTCCCTGCTGTAACCTAGAGGAATACACACTTTTTGGCAGCCAGCTTATGCAAAATGCTTATTTTTCTTCTTGTTATTTACCATGCCATCTGGCATTATGTTTAAGATGGAAGTGAAATTAAAACCAACCTATTATTAAAAATGATCCCATCTTTGACCTTGAAGTGCTTCATAGCTCCATGACCCCATTTCTTGAAGTTTGTTGTTGGATAGCTGACATTTTAGAAACCTGAGTGAAGAATATACATTGCAATTGAGTTTATACGTAACTTATTTTCATTTAAAAATAATGCATCCTTTAATTAAATTGCGAAATTAGTGAAAAAAAAAGGAATTTTAAATTTAAATATCTTTATCAGTTCATAGTAAGATTTTTTTCTTTTGAAAAGAGAGAACTTATCTTTACATCTAGAGACACGTATGCTAGAATTAAATTTTAGTGTCCTTATAGTGTAATCACTGAAGAAAATAGAATTCAGATCTAGATAGCAGAGAACGGGAAGTACCTGTGTGCACTTTTTAAGCTAAGTAGGCATAACTGCTATCTTTAAATACCATTTTTCAGATAAAATTACTGCATCCAGAATACTTGAAGAAAACCATGTATTGTGAAAGCCTATACAAAGTGCTTTTTCCTTGAAAACAGGTGAACCAAACAACATAAGCTATGCTCCTAGCCAGTATTTATTTTGCAAAAGTTTTCTTTCTCTGAGCTTTTCCTCAAGTCCATGTTATAGCTTTTATTTTCTCCTTCTTCTCTTTTCCTTTGTTATAAACACAGTTATAATTTCTTCAGAAACAAATTCTAGGGGAAAATAAGAATACTATTTTCTGGCATATGCCTCTGTTTTAGGGTTTAAAGTATCCCAGTCATAGAAACTGAGTCTATTGTTTTAGCTGTGGCAACAATACACAGGACTGTAATTGTGGGGCATATTTTTCCTGAGTGAAAGTTGGGCATTGGGTCTGTCAGTTCTTACAGATCTAAATCAACCACATGATGTGGATAAAGAAGGCCACTTGATTATCTGTAGTACAAACAATTTGTAGGCCAAGTGGAATACATTTCTCTATGAAATTGTTGAGAAAGCCAAGCCTAATCCTCAGAAAGAGGTCTGTTCTAATCCATTCTTTTTGAAATCAAACCTAATACAGGCCTAGTGTAAATCCAGCATCATGAGACAGAGATGATGGTGGGGATTAACACCGTGCAAATAACTGATTCTTCAATTTGGTGGAAAAGGGGGGGAAGAAAAAAACCAACCAAAAAACCGCTACTGGGTCTGTCCTGGGCAGAGTACTTCATGTTTTTCTCTTGCTTATTCAATTAACCTATGTGATATAATTAAAGCAATGAAGGATCCATCAATATAGAGACAATGTTCTTTCTATGGGCTTTGAAGGAAGGAAAGTATTCACTTCTTCCAACACCAATTTTATGGTTAGGCTAAAAGAGAATTAAAACTCATTTGGAAATACAAAACTAGTCTTACAGTAAGAACTTTGCCTGAAAAGACTGGACTTACTAACTTGAAAACCACTACCTCTAAATCTGAATTATCAATTTGTGTTCTGAAAATTCATGTTACAGAAAAAATTAGGGGCAGAGTTGTTGTTTTTTCCTTCTCAGTGTTATTCAGAGGCTGATATTTTCCAGTAAATTCCTGCAAAAGGAATACACAAACAGACCTTTGGGCCCATACTGATTCACAAAAGATGAGTGCTTTGTCATGGAACAAATTACAGTAATTTGTAACTTAACAAAATACGTTGCAGTAATTAGCAAGGGGAAATCCCTAGAAAGTTATCACAGGACAGAGTTTATTGGATGACTGCCTTTAGTAACTAATTCAGGGATCCTTGTATTGACAGGAGGACAACTTTTTATAATGCATTATTGATAGATGTAAAAGCCAAGCTGTGTTGAATTTTATTTCTAACCATTTTCCCTATAAGTTAGTTTTAATGAAATACAAATCACAGTTTGTTCCCCACAGGACCATCTATTTTTAATTAGCATGCGATTATAATTCAGTGTATATTACAATATTATTTATGGCATTTAAGCAAAATGAGAAGAAAATGAATAGGCCACGATTATTTACTGGTGATGTTTATAGTCTTTGTTGAACTTATGAGATAATAAAGCCTGAGAGAATGCATTGGCTGGATGTAGCTGCAATTTTAGCAGCAGGAAGTATATATTTGAAGAAAACACTTCAAACACTTGGGAATATCTTCCTCTTTACTTTTGTAACTGCAAGTTTTGCCTTTCAGATATGTTTTTAATAAAATTCCCGTTTAAAATTAGATTAAGGATTAATAACTGTTATAAACATCCTATAGACAGGAGTTGCATTTGTTATTGAGGGCTGCAAAAAATCTCAGATTTTTGACTGTGGCTTCAAGTGTTTTACTGACTTCTTTATTTCTGCAGCATCCAGTTAATGGTATAATAAAAGACCCTTCTGTCCTATCGACCTTTCAATGATTGTAGTCACATTTCTCAATTTTAATAAAAAGCCTAACTAGCTTTAGGAGAGCAGTTGTGTCTCTCTGTGTTAGTTGGAGTGAGATCTGGTGATCAAGGAAGATGCAAAACAGACATACTTTGATGGAAGACATTACTAGTGAGAAATTAAAAAATACTTAGAAACAAAAAAAAGGGCAAAAAAACCCCTTTTGCTTTAATCCTATTACTTAGAGTAAGAACTAACTGAACTCCCACTGCTTACACATATTCTTTAAAACAAAAAGATAAAAAACTCAGACATGCATATTAATTGATTTAACTTTTCATATAATGTCATCTATGTCTTCTTTCAGACAAAATGGGAAATGGCGTTAGTGTTACTGTAGAAATCACAACAGAAATGTTCAATTCATGATCTGGTAGGTACCATTTCTTGTTTTCATTTAACTGTTGGAAAAAGCTTCCGATCTGAATAAGAGTCTTAAATATTACTGTTTTACTTTCCTACATAAATAAATGTCAAGGATGATAAACTTTTTCCATTTCAAGTAAAACTCAGACAGTAATTCAAAAATTACATAAACCAGAACATAAATATTTCACATTTATACATATTTTCATTCCTAAATATTGTTTTCAGATAAATCTCAGGGGCATTAATGAAAATAATTTAATGTCTAAAAAGACAGCTGCAAGCCTGATCATTTTAACTGGAAACTCTTTTCTTCATCTGCATTAAAAAATGTGTCATTTATTGAACTCTGCTCACACCACTCTTAATGAACTAAGGTTTCACACATCAAAACAAAGTGCCTGTTAGCTTTTGCTTTTGGTTTCTTGAGTAGGATTGCAGAAACATAGAATATCCTGAATTGGAAGGAACCCACAAGGATCATCAAGTCCAACTCCTGGCTCTGCACAGGACACAGGACCCAAAGAATCACACTCTGTGCTTGAGAGTATTGCCAAACACTTCCTGAACTCTGTCAGGCTGGGGGCTGTGACCACTTCCCTGGGGAACCTGTTCCAGTGCCCAACCACCCTCTGGGGAGGAACTTCTTCTTAATATCTAACCTAAACCTCTCCTGACACAGATTCAAACTTTTCCTGCAGGTCCTGACACTGGTCACCAGAGAGAAATCAGCACCTGGCCTTGTGAGGAAGTTGTAGACTGTGATGAGGCCTCCCCTCAGTTTCCTCTTCTCTAGAGTTAAAGGAAATGATGTTTTTTGGGTTTTTTTGTGACATGAGTTTTTCATCAAATTATAAGTGACATTAGTAAGTAGCAGTAAAAACAATTGCTCAAGAGAAATGTTGGGAAGTTTTTGTTTTTACATGAGCTATTGAGAAAATATGATCAAGGAACATTGGTTTATTTTGACATGCTATTAACATAATGCTTGAGCAATAATACCATAGAGATGGAACCATGGTAACATTTCGGGTAGTTCAGTGATTTCATAATTACTACTCATTATCATTGTCTCAGTTTTAAGTAATTTAATCTTCCTGGATAAACCTTCTAAACTTGATTTAAAAAAAAATTATTTTAAACTTGTGTTTATTTTTAATGAAGATAAATACAAAAAAAAAAGTGTCATTTGTTAATGAAGACCAGCATCAGTGTGATTGAGAATACATAATTAAAACAGATTTAGACTTTAGTGATCAAAAATGAATTAGTCATAAGTATTCTTGATTAAAAATTTTGACCTCTTAAGAAGAGTCTATTTTCATAACTTCAGTTCATTTTTAACAGTGATAGGAAGAAGTTCACAAGCATCACAGTTAGGAAGATTTCAGTTCACGTACTTGCTTTGGTAACTTTCTTGATACTGGAAATACTATCAAGAGTTCATATGGGATGAAGCAGTACCCTTGAGAAACCCACAGCACTCAGCAGAATATAGGTTTCTATACTTAGAATCTCCTGCCTTAAGGATATTCAAAGCTGAATATTTCACTTTACATCTTGAACCTACCTGAGTTCAGTCCTTACACAGCATGTATCTGACTGTAAATGGTTTAAAAAAATGAATATGTTCAAATATTGCTCTTAATGATGTTTTCCAGATATTTTGTCTAGCTTAAATGAGATTGATACTGAGTGATACACTCTCAGCACTGCTTCTAAGTTAACATCATGGAGGTCATAAAAACCTTTGGCTAAGATATAGGTACTTCTGCATATAATATCTTGTCAGTAAACAAAAATGTAACAAGAATTGCTAAAAGTTTTGATAATATTTGAACTGCTCTAATTTTTCTTTTCCTTGGTACCCTAGCAAAATGTAAAATCCTGATTTCTTTTTCTTTCTGTAGCAACTGCCCACTGAAGTTCCAGCATAGGATAAGTTTATGAGATTTATCATCACAAGAAGACTGCAGCAGCTTTTTGGAGTGTAGTTGCTGGGGGGCAGCAAGGAGATTCTACAGCAGACTGTGCTTCTGAGGAAGTTTCTAGACTGCTACCCAATCCCTCAAATTAAGTTTTCCATTATGACTGATTATACTTTTCAAAGACAAGCCTTGAATGTGTCATAAATACACTCAAATCTTTATAATAAGGTTGGTCCCACTTGCACTTTCTAGTCTTTATCCTTGGGCTAGGGAAGCTTCAACAGACTTACCTGATCACCGATGTTTTTCAGGATAAAAGAGTATTTGGCTTTTGTGAGACTTTATAGTGGATATTGTCAAGAACTCTCAGGTTAGAGGAGGACAATCCAAACTGTTCCCTTTCATCTGGAGCTGGCCTATGTTCTTGTTCTTCAGTTGTTGTGAAGACCTCTTAGAAAGTGTCATAGCATTTGTCATGTTAAAACAATAATTTGCGTAAGAAAGTAATAGGTTGTATACATCTTCTGATGAAACCCCTCTAAACCTAGCCAAACTTTACTTATTTTATATTAATAATACTTAAAGAAGAAGCTACTAGTGTTTGTTTAAATACAAGATAGTAGAATAACACTAAATACCTTACGGTATTTCAGCCTGTCATCTCATTACAGCTCCAAACCAGCATGGATTTCTTGTAAATCCAGTGTCCTACTGGCCAGTCCTATGTGGACATACTCTTAGAATATGTCTACAATGCACTGCCTGAACATGGGAAACGTAGGTGTAGCCTCATGTCTTGTCGTGTCCAGCCAGACATTCATGAGACACTGAAATGTTAAAGGCTAAAGACTCAATCAGCCATTTGCAAAAGCTAGCAGGGATGAAGCAGAACCCTTGAGAAACCCACATTACTCAGCAGACTATATTTATCTATACTTTGCTTTACTCTCTCTACACTTTTCTGTGGATCTTGCCCCACGTCTCCCATTGACTGTTAAAACCCCAGCTAAATTTTAGGAAATTCCTAAAAAGCTTGCCTTCTCCCATTGTTCAAGGCACTCTAAAGTAATCCTGTAACATATGCAGTATGTAAATATGTGGGTGTTACAGAAATTCAAAGGCATTGTTTTTAATTAAGAAATGAAATGCCAAGGAACTCAAAAGCTGCACTTTCAATAGCTTATTTTTAGTGCTCTACAACAAGTTCTTCATGAAACTGTTTGGTAAGAGACTAAAAGGGCCTTGGACACTAACAAGTCATGACAGCTAGCAGGATTCATAAGTAATTTATCAGTCACGGGTCATCTGGAGACGGTAAGTCAGGTCCTGAAAAGGACAGCTTCAAGTATATCTTTTATGGAGTGCAAAAAATCCTTGATGTAGTTGAAGTAGAAAATAGTCCTGGAAGCTCTGTACAGAATACTTTAGGAGACGCAATGAACATACTTAAAAAGCTTATTCTAGTCTGAAAGGTGAGTACTGGTGATATCTTTCCAGTGAGCAGAACCTTTTTAAATAAGAGTGTTTTCTGAGTAGCTGAAAGGAGAATCTTGAAACAATTACAAGGTTCACAGAACGCATCGTATACATATTCTAAAATATATCTGACCCTCATCCTATTTATTACAGTTAGAGAACAAAGAAAAATCTAAAAGGGAGGGCTAGGAGACCCAGCAAGGATTATCAGGCTAAACAGAATGTCTTATTCATTCAAGCTTTGTAGATACTTTTGTCACTTCTCCCCTTTAATTTCTAAAAAAAATATTAAAACAATGATGAGAGTACAGAGACTCAAAGAACAAAGAATGTTGACTCAGAATAAATATACAGAAGATTAGACACAATGATGAGGTTAACACGAAGAAAAGAACAAGTACAATGACAGTTAATTTTAGAAGTTGTAAAAACAAATTAGCTGCCTTAATATGGCAGTGTGCCTAATAAAATATAAAATGTGGATATTATCACTAAGATGTGAAGAGGGAAAAGTAGAACTTCTTTTATTCTTTCTTTTTTTTTTTTTTTTCCAAAGAATTGAAAAGAGGAGTTGATGGGAGGTATTCCTCATGTATTTCTCAGTCAGGGTTACTTTGTATTTTAAAAAAAAATAAAGTTGCACTTTGGAAAAGACTAAGATCCATCTGATATTGGCTCGAGTAAATATGACCCTATTTCAAAAGATGCTGAACATTCCTAACTACTGTTGTTATATCACATTTTCATAATAATATTAGGGAACAGAATGGCAATGACATTAGAATTGTTCTCTTGGAAGACGTAGACTTCCACCAGGTTTTGTCCCTAAAATTATCTGGAAGGCATAGTAAGGGAGTGAAGTAGGGGAGCATAGCAAGAGAATACTGAAGTGAAAAAAAAAAAAACCCCAGCAAATAATTTGCTTAAAATATACATTTCTGGCACTTATTTCTGCAGTAATCTGGATGCATTCTTCAATCTTTGGTTACTCAGGAAAAGATTCGCAATATGATAATCAGTATTCTCTCTCCATCTGGCAAGGAATTCAAATATATCTGGCTAGTTTGGGCATTAATACTTATTTAGTAAACAAAAACATTTCAGATATAGAAATTTATATAGTTCAAAATTTTATCAAGTATGTTATTTTGTATGGGTAAAATAACAAGTAGAGCTGAGAAATACAACCTGTAACTTCTAATAAATAACTTACAGAAGACCTACCTCTGCATGCTTTCATGTGGAATAGGGATGGAGCCATGAGGCCAGGTATGAAATCACTGATTCATATAATAATTTAGGCAGGAGGGCACCTCTGGAAATCAGCTAGTCCAACATCCTGCTCGAAGCAGGTCCAGTTAGGTCAGGTTGCTCAGGGCCTTGTTCAGTCAAGCTGTGAGTATCTTCAAAGACAGAATCCACAATCTTAGTGAGCAATGTGTCCTTCTGTTCGACCACCCTCAGGGTAATTTTTTTTTCTTTTTCCTTTTATCTTATCATATTTCCCTGTTTATAGAGGTAGAGGCAAGATGTAATCTGGGTGTCTTTCTATTGCAGTGACCCTGACATGACAAGAACCCATTGCAAGATTCTGGAATTTGGAAAAAAAAGCAATGAATGAGAAAGCAAGCAAGCATCTGCATTCATGAAAAGATTAAAAAATACTTCTTCTCAGATGACCTCTTTGATTCATCTTTATTTTGTGTTAATGAATTAGATTTTCATTATTCCATTCAACTTATCCTACAGTAATAATATGCAGTGAGTACTTTATTAAAAAACAGGTTAAAAATGTTTACAAATATAACATGACCATTCATTCTATATTTCAAAGGCTTTATATATATATTTTAATATATTAAAATATATATGATTTTATATATATATATAACATAAAAAAATAAAGTTATATATATATATTTATATTTGATTAGGGAGTGTTTCCTGTCCTTTGAGACACACTACAGTCTAAATTTCCTAGCGTTTAAGAAGAATTTCTTACACTGTAAGGTCAGGTCATTTGTGATTGCTCAGAAAATTGGATTATTACTTTTTTTGTAGTTTATTTTTTTTCTCTTTATTGTTATCTAAAAGAAGAGATCAGAATAGATGTGCTAGTTATCACATCTAATGGGGTTACCCTTACATTTCTGACTAAAGACAAAGATATGGTTTCAGCCTAACATTAGCTGTGTCTGAGATTAAAAACTAGGAAAGACTAAGAGTTTCAAAAAATAGTTCTTTGCAAACCGTTAACCACATTGTTGAAGAGCCATTCAGGTTTGCACAGTTTTGAGTTTTGATTCATGGGCAGATGAAAACACCATAATAGAATGGAAGTGAAAATAGAACTGCAATTAGAGAAATGTGTGTAGCGGGGTGAGGGGGGGAGGTTTGACTAATGCTACTAAATATTTATTTTTGCTATGCTTTATACTAAAACTTGACTGAAAAAGTTGACCATGGAACATTTATGATTATCAAAACAGGTTCTTGGCATTATTAAGAAGTGCTTGATGCTGATGAACTGGAATTTACCTTCTTTCTGTTTTCTTTCCTGTGAGTTCTATTACAGTTTTTTGTTTTCCAAAGAAAAAGGGGGCTGCCCTAAGACTTGAATTTGCATGAATCTTCTTTGTGAAGAAGGACTACACCTTTCTAGGTCAATCTTCACTCATATTTTCCCCACTCATAAGATTTAGTTATTTAAATTCAAGTTGCATGCTATTGTAACTATGGACCCAACTATTTCCATTTCCTCTACAACAACACAGTAATGTCTGAACATCAAGAATAATGGTGGATATTGTGCTTACTGTAATAAGTTGACAATCAGTCATAAGACATCTGTATTCACCGTACATATACTCTGAGACCAATTTCATTACATCATGTTTCATGTGGAAAAAAAGGGCAGCCAAAAAGACCAAGACAAGGGGTCACTTTGTGACCCAGTCATGAATACAAAGCATTTATACAACATCCTTCACAGAAAGTCACAGGATGATTTATGGCTCTAACTAAATTAAAAGCAACATCAATCAAAAGGATTTTAATTTTTAATTTTTAAACTGCAACACATTCAGTTTCTGATTATTAAGAGGAAGTCAGTCTCCTAAATTTGATGCATAAAGGCAAAAAGCTGAATTTCAAACAGTATGTAAAGCCCATCAATCATCACACCTCCATGCAAAGTACCTGCTACATACTACATTTTAGAACCAAGTTGCAAAGGACATACTTTTGAGAACATCACATTTCAGTAAAACAGATTCTTAACTTCTCTATGAAATCAGGTTGTCCTCCTTAATATCTGTTGCTTCCTCCTACAGATGTTTTTCTAATCCCTCTTCCTAGTAGAATTGCTGTAAAAGAGAAATGTATTTACTAGCTTAACTATATTTCAGGAAATTATAGAAAAGGCTCTGCTTTATTAGGTAAAGCAAAATTCAAAAGGCTTTGTGGAGACCAGCTCCCTGCATTATGAAGCCTGCACCAGCAAAAGGGTAGGGCAACTCAAAGCCCACTGAGTTGCAAATGGGCATCGCTCACATTTTCAACTTCAGAAAAATAATTATAGCTGAATTTAATTACTATGAGGCTTTTTTGTTGTTCTTTTTTTTTGTTTTGTGTGTTGCTTTTTGGTTCTTTTTGCAGTAGATACTGCAGGAAAAGTAGGAGTCTTTTTTACAGGTTGCACAGGTCCAAGTGTTGACAGCTCAGTGGGGCAGCAGGGCCGCCTCTGTGAGAACAGACCAGTGACTGCTCAGTTTCCAGTCTAACTAGTTCCAGTCTGCTCCAACACACCACAGGGCTCAGTGGAGCCCCTCAGTTCACACGGGGATGCCTCTGGGAAAACATATTTAAGAAAGGGTAAAAACATTGCACATCAGCTGTGAATTACGTGAATGAGAATAAGTGTGAGAGAAACAGCTCTGCAGACACCAAGGTCAGTGGAGAAGGAAGGGGAGGCAGTACTCCAAGCACCAGAGCAGAGATTCTCCTGCAGCCCATGGAGAACACTATGACAACACAGGTTGTCCCCCTGCAGCCCATGGAGGACCACACTGGAACAGATATTCCACTGCAGCTCATGGAAGAATCCACAACACAGCAAATGAACGTCCCCTTACAGAAGCTGCAGCCCATGCAGAGCTCACTTGGGAGCAGGCTCCTGGCAGGAGATGTGATCACATAAGATAAGAGCTCACAGAGGAGAAGGTTTTCTGATGGGACCTGTGTCCTGTGGAGGACTCACACTGGAGCAGTCTATTCTTGAAGCCATGTACCTGGTGGAAACAAGCTATGCTGGAGCAGTTTGTGCAGGACTGCAGCCTGTGGGATAGACTCACACTGGAGCAGGGAAAAAAAAAGCATGAGAAGGAAGGAGGAACTGCTGTGGACTGACCATAGCCCTCATTCCCCCAAAAACTGCTCTGCTTGGATGAGGGAAGAAGGTAAAACAGTTGTGAATGAAGGAGTAAAGTTGACCCTGATATGAAGCAGGGTGTGGGGGGTTAGTTTTGTCTCTGTTTCCCACTGTCTTACTCTAGTTTTAATTGGCAATAAAGCAAATCAATCTTCAAGTTCAGTCTGTTTTGCCCTTGACAATAATTGGCATGGAATTTCCCTGTCTTTATCTCAGCCCATGAGCTTTTTGATCTTATTTTTTCCCCCTATCCTATTGTGGAGGTGGAATGAGAGAGCAGCTGGGTGGGGACCTGACAGCCAGCCAAGGTCAATGCACTACAGTCTTAGAACAATTTTAGTAATTTATTTTTGCTATTGAAAAATGTTAATATTTCTTTTGCAGTTCATACATTAAGGTTTTTAAACTACTTTTAAACAAGAATGTCATTAAATATCTGAGATGAATTCCCAGCTGGTGTTTGTGTTTTCAGCTTCATCAAAATCCATGGTACAGCAGCCGTTCCCATCAGTACAAAATTTGACTCCTGTATTTAAAATTATTTTTCCTTATATATATCTACTAACAAAGACCTCTTACATCTCTGAAACAGGGTGAGGACTTAAAAAAGAAATCTGCAAACCTACAATGTAATCACCTTCTATTGGAAACAAATTCCTTCTTCACACAGGGAAAATCTTACAAGGCTATTTATAATTTATATCATTTTTGTAAATCAGTAAATCCCAGAATCGTCTGGGTTCAAAGGGATCTTAAAGATCTTCTAGTTCCAGCCCCCATGCCATGGACAGGGACACCTTTCACTAGAGCAGTTATATTTCATGTATTTTTACTTTTTTGAGCACAAACCATCAATCTTGGTTTGAACTAGAAATTACCTATATTTATACTGCATATGCATAAATCACAAACTCATGGTAATTTCTAGCCTTTACCACAAATTGATCTGACACTGGGTGATATGACAGACACTCACAATACCAACACTAGTACAGATTGATTTCTATTTAGCTGAAAATGGCAATTTTAAATTAGCATAAATACATTTCTGATTACAATTCTCTATGCACATATGACATTGTGCATAGACTTTCAGAGCATGGAGAAAGTTTTTTTTTTTTAAAGAAAACAATAATAGCTGATATACAGATTTGGAATGCGTTTTCCATGTAATAAAAATTTAAGTTCAAGAGCCGGTCAAATTCTTGTTTAAAATTTTTAGTATCATTTATTACTTCCAAGTCTTTTGTGTTGTATAGTGATACATACAGGATGATCCTATGTATAAAGGACCTCAATATTTATATTGTATATATTTATATACTATATGTCAGGGTAGAGGCACAGAAGAAAAAAAAGCTAGAAAACTGGCAATTCTCCACATGGCCTTTGATCAGTCTAGGAATGGCACAATCACGTTGCACACATGTAATGCAGCTACAAACCACATGTTAACTGAAAGCCACAGGTTCGATGAAGTAGCTTCTTGACTGGTGTCCTCTTCCCTAGAATGATGAATTAGCAGCCAGGTGCTCTGGGTACCCTTGCCCAGAAAAAAGGAGGGGAAAAAGGGAAGAACATCTCAGAAGCCGCTTTCCAAAATACACCAGAGGCTTTATTTTCTATTCTTCCTCTACTGGGAATTTATTACTTTGTAAACAACCAGATCTGGATAAAATACTGAAATGTGATTGAAACACATTTCACCTGTTCAACTGATTAAAATATATTGTGGCAATGAATAATATTTTAATATACTAATTGAATGTATTTTTCTCACTTATTATGATAAGGAACATTTACTATCTTCTTAAATGTCTGAATGTTCCCTTTAGGCTGCGTAGGTTTTAATTATTCCACTGAAATTGATTTGTCTCAGCCAATCACAGAACACAGATAAAGGATGGAGACTTAGGGATACCATATAATTTTTTTTGCACATTTATGCAAATCACTGTCTGGTGATTAGTTAATGGGAGCTAATTTACATTCTCTCTATACATTTATTCTCAAGAATTACAGTGAATTCGCAGATTTCTGTTTCATCTGCTGTTGCCCATTTGATCCTACAGGGTCTTCCCTATATATTTTCAGTAACTGAACCACACACAGCTACATGAGAATTTATAATAATAGAAATAAAATATGAAATCCCTATCTAATAAAAATGAAAATATAAATAGAAGGAAATATTCAATAATTTGATAAAGTGCTCCAAGGCTATTCTTGATAAAATTAGTATTAGGTTCTTTTAGAATTTGTTTTCCTCACTTTTCCTTTCCATGTGATTTAGATAAGAAACTCCCTATCTTGGCTATTTCTTATTAGCAAAAGATCAATATTTTGAAAAGAAACATTAATAAATAAAGAAAAATCATATGAAATTAGATATTTTGCATGCAATTTTTTTCTTTTGTGTATGTTTCTTTTTCATTAAATTTATCTTTCACTCATTTATAATTGACAAGCAAGGTTTTTGTTCATTTTAATAATGTCAAATTAAGATGGTTTTGCATTCCAAAAATGTTGAAACTTGATATTTCCTATGATAAAACAGATAAGTATTTTAAATAGAGTTCTTGAAACGTAATGCTCTCTAATGAAAATAAAACCTATTTGAATCTAATCTTTTTCATTCTGTCATGTATTTTGTTACCAGTGAAAGTCCCATGTATATGTAAATATACATTTAACTCCTAATTCCTGAGATGACTGAGCAGCCAAGATATGGGTATGCAAAGGCCATCTCAGAAATATTACATTGTCCTATGTCTTTGTGTGTACCTGTAGCAGAACAAATAAATAAAATAAAGGTAACTTTTCTGTTTAAGAATGTTGTGACAGTCCCTCATGTCATCCATGGTCATATCAGCTTAGCTTATTATTTATAGTAAGGCAAAGCCTTTATTTGAGATGGAGGGCCATGACCCCTCGGAGCAAAGACAATGAATGAAATTGATGCTTTCAGAAGGGAAGGAAAAGGATGTATTATGTACCGGAGACCAGTATGATGTGCAATGATCTTGACTCAAAAACTGTCTACCTGCTATTTGTTTTATCTAACTTTGTTTTATTATTTTATTTTATTCCTCTGGCTATGTCACAGAGGAGAAATTTAAGAAATTCAGAAGGCAACAGAGAGGTGGCTTTGCTGAGGCTCGCAGTGAGATTCACAAGTGTGAGCGGCTGCCTGAGGAAACACACAGAAGCATTTGTTATAGCGCACCTTGAGAAGGCAATAAAAGCTGCCAGCACGGATAGAAATAGAAGTCAAACCTCTAGCAGCAGATGATGCGCATTGGAAGAGAAGAGAAGGGTCTTCACAAGTAGTCAGGAGCTGCTCTGTAAATTTAGCCTTATGGGTGACTGAATACCAGGCCCCAAAACATTCCCTGGGTGCTGCTGATGTAGTGGAACAGACAAAGCCTAAGACATCTTTTGGGTCATTTTCATGGAGATGGCAGAATTTCTACATGCAGATGTGACTGGCTGGAAAATGCAGGATGACCAAGACAGGTCAGAGAGTAACAACTCTGAACTGCCATTAGAAATAAAATAATGTGAAAAAACTATGCACAATCAAGGTAAAAGATTCAAAAGAAGAGGATGAAACAGTATGTCTAACATACTATTATCCAAAACCAGCAAAACACAGCATGCATGCAATTGCAGTTTCCAAGCTTAATCTTCTGTGACAGTTATTAAAGATGTTAATAAAATTGGGTTTTCTCTATGTTTTTATTAGTTTACAGGGTGAAAGTCCTACATGTGTGAATACCAGGATCCTTTACAAGAAGGATGTACTTTAAAATATACAACCCAAGATTAACTCCATTCAGGGCAGTAACTGCTTTAAATTTCAGTGGATTTGGGTGGAATTTTTAGCCTGAGTATTTTGAAGCTGAGTGCTTTCCAATGTTCTCCAATGTCACCTTGAGCAAATATGCCCAAAGGAAGCAGATCATTCTGTGAGCCTAAATTAAGGTTGGGGGTGGGGGGAACCCACTTAAGAGCTGTCATTATTTCTTTTCTAAATTGAATGTCCTCCCCACGGAAATGGTGGAAGCCATGTTGCATGGAGTTTTTAAAACAAAATTGAACAAAAGACTGAAAACGTTACAATGAGCAGTTCTGAACTGGTGGATTAGATAACTGTTAGTTTATTTCCTCTCCAATTTTTTAAAATTGCTATGATTTTCAGAGTGACTAATGTTCGTGACAAAGAAACACTCATTTATTTCTCAGAAAAATACTGGCTCGTGTGACTGCAATGAAATATAACAGAAGTGACACTACTTCAATTTTTACATGAAATTACTGACCCAGCCTTGGGAAGGTGCTGGCTTTAAGCATTTTACACAGTTATTTTAATCAAGTAAAAATTCTAAACATACTATTAAAGAAAGTTACAATGCTATACAATCAATATTGGATGGATCAGCATGGTATGATGCCCACGTGTTTTCTTCTTTTGTTACAAAACAGTGCAGATAACTTGGACTGAATAGCTTTCTTTTGCCATTGCTTTAAATTCTGGATTATTTTATGATTAAAAGTAGGAGTGCCACTGGCCTTCATGTTCTCTAATTACTTGCACTAGGAAACACAATTAATATTAGGAAAAGATTGATACTTAAAACTAGCTCCTGTTATTTGTGGTATGTTGGAGAATATGCCTGTAAAGTTTTCCCATTTGTTCTGGAGAGAAAACACTACTCCTGGACGAAAAAACCTGCAGGTGATACTGAATTATGCTGTCACATATTTAAAGAAAATTTGAGGGCCACAGAGTTACACAAAGCATTAACTAATTTTAGATGTATATAAATAAGTAAAAATCACATAATTTCCAGCTTTTCAGTTCATAAGGAAACAATTCCTTGCATATGAAATACTTTTGTGATGTTTACAGATTTCTCTCCAAGCCAGTAAACCAGAATTGAATGCCCTAAGGAAAAAATAAATTAACCTGTGAGAGGAAAACAAGTTTCCTGTGAAAGGAAAATCAGGGCCAAGGGCAGTACTACAAAAAAAAAAAAAAAAAAAAAAAAAAAAAACCAAACCAGAAAATTATGTCTAGGTGAGAATAAAAAAACCCCAAACATATGGAAGATTAAAAAGTCTATATGGATTCCTTTCAACAATGCATGTGCAAAATCTTACGGGGAAAAGAATATCAGATCAAAAACTTAGGGTTTAAAAATGCATAGAATGAGTTTTATATATTTTTCTCAAACCCCAGAAGGAACAAAGCCAACATTAAGTGTGTGAATCACTGTGAAAGACTCGTTACTATATGTTTGAACCAATTTTCTCTGTTTATAAACATCCGCCTGATTTCTGCATCTGATTCCTTTTATGTCACTGCTGGTGGTAGGCTCCTGTGCAGTTCTGACTCTCTCATGTGCATCTTCCTCTGAACCATTTTTTGCTTTCCAGAATCTACAGTAATTAGCTGTTTATGCTTGTATCTTTTTTTATGGTACAATGTTTCTCCTTTCAAGTAATTCTCCTCTCCCATTTATTTAAGAAGTTGATGTGACTTCTAGCTTTGATCTGTGTAGACTGCAATTGGACACAAAATGCTTCTTATTGCCATCCTTTTTTTTTGCAATTTATAAAAATATAGCCTGAACAAAGTCTTGAAAAGGAAGCTTTTTATATAGCCTAACAGCTACATTCAACATCCTAAAAGACCCACCAACACAAATATTTAAACTCAATTTTCATAAAATACTCAGTCTTGTTTTTATGACTTTTCACTTGCCTTCTAGACCTAGTAGTCCAAGTTTAAAAAGTAATTCACAAGTAGTGATCATGATGCTCTCCTTTCTGTGAAAAAGATAACATTTTCTTTTATGACATGTTGTAGTTCTCAAAATAAGACTCAAGTGTTTACTACAGGTGAAAAAAATCCAGTCGTTTTGGGAGAGTGTTTAATTTACAGAGAGGATAGTTGGAGGTATAAAGGACTGCTGTCTTCTGCTCCAGAAAGTACTAGTCTGAGATTTTCTACAGACATACGCTAAAGAACCTGACTCTTCCTTACTCAGGGGTAAAAGCTTATTTATTTTCCTGTTCTGAAGTTGGAGTCAGGAGCAGACAGGCTTTATTCTTTCTTGTTTGCTCTTCCTGAGGAAGACAGTGAATCAGGTGAAGCATCTGAGGTGGGAGCCTGCAATCCGGCTGTCTTCAGGTGTCACCCTGGTTCTCATACATTCATCGATGGTTGCTGACTTTCAGTGATGAGTCACTTAACAGCTGCAAGGAGCTTCTCTGAATTTCTGGTTCTATTACCCCAATGTGCAGAAATATTTCAGGTAAAAAGTAAGAATCATATGCTACCTGGCAACTTGAGAAACAGGAAAGAAATAATTTTTTTACTAATTTTTACAACCTCAGCTGCAATTGGGAAGTCTTTTTAAATATTTTTAAAGGGAAAAGAAGAAGAAAAAGACAAAAACCCAACATAAAGGCTTAAAGAAACTAATATTAAGTATTCACTAGGGAAATTTAAATTACTTTCCAAATAATTATTGGAGCCAAAATCTTAATTTTAAAAGGAAGAATAACAGCTATTTAATGTTCACCTTATATGCAATGCCATATAAAACTTTACTAATCTGACACTTGAGATAAAAAATCATAGTAGAAAGTAAAATAAGTTTAAATTCTCTACTGGCTGTCCTCTAAACCTCTCAAACCCTTATACTCTATGCATTAACTGAAGATTTGTTCTGCCAAAGGCAGTGCTAACATAACAGCTGCAGGCTGACAGTTCACATTAACTGTTGCAACTCGGAAGAGCGTGACCCCTGTCTCAGATGTCGCTTGTTCTATCTTATCAGACATAATGCAGACGAAGAAATTGTGCTACCAAGAAAATCCCAAGGACCAAAAAAGTCAGCGACAGCAAAAGTGCTAACCTACATTTTCAGTCAGCTTTACAGGAGGAGCTGAAACATAATATTCAACAACCATACAAATCCCAGCTACTTCTCTGCGCTTCTTACTCAGCTGGAGAAGTGCTGAAGTGGCTGTCTTGCTACACGGACCTTGCCACAGTTCTGCTTTCTGCTGGCCAATTCTCTCTCAAGTGATACTTGATCAAGAGCTCACAGTGTAGCCCAGTAAACACAACTTGGCTCAACCAGTGAAAGGCTGCAGGTTTTGCACTGCCCCAGCAGCACAAGGTCTCAAGGCTCTTTTGGGCTC
Organism: Aleadryas rufinucha; assembly: GCA_013397815.1. Classification (NCBI taxonomy): domain Eukaryota; kingdom Metazoa; phylum Chordata; class Aves; order Passeriformes; genus Aleadryas; species Aleadryas rufinucha. Next base: position 107,610 of record VZTH01002164.1, read on the forward strand.
ACTGGCCACAGCTGGTCTCAGACTGGTTTATCAGCTGTTGACAGGAGCAGGGTCCATGGACTGCCCTGGTTTAGCTTTTCCCTGTGATTCCCAGTACAGCACTGGTCAGACAATTGTTGGGAAGCAGAGGGTGAAAAACAGCAGCCCTTCATAGCAATGACAACAGAAAACTGATGGGAAGACAGTGTGTTGTATTGAAAGAAGGTGACACAAGAATAAGGAAGAGAAAACTCCTCCCTATAAGTATCTCAGGATGACAATAATTTGTCAGAAACACCAACAGTTATTACACCAAAACCACCCAGCACCTTCCCTCTCTTCTTCCTGAGAAAGACTGAAACCACCAGTCTTGAGACCCACAGGGAAAATTGAAGGGTGAACATCACACAAGAGAAAGAGACTCATAAATGTTCTTTTGTAATGCATTTAAGGGTATTTCTAATCAGTCTTTTCTGCATTAATTTGTACTTTAAGTAATAATACTTTCATAACTGGACTAATAATAACTTGTGTTTTGATTGTATTATAAAGATTTTTAAACTTACAATAAATTCTTAGTTCTGTGTAACAGTTCCCTCTTGCCTATAACAGGATTTGCATCAAATATGCCACAAAAGAGAGGACAGAGGTTAATATGCCTTTGGATTTAAAGGTAACATTTATAACGCTTGGTTTATTACTCTTGAAGAGGAAATAGTGCAACAAAGGCAGCTATGAAATACTTTTAAGGCGTGATGTTAATGATTGCCCTAAGGAATAAGGGCCAAAAATCTGAAGACTTATTATCTTTACTGCAAATTTTGAAAACTATCAGTAAATATGAGGGAACCAGATGCTTGAAATCACAATAAACTTGGCTCCATGAACTGGCATGTGTCTTTCATCTGAAAAATAAGAGTGACATGGATTGCTACAAAAAGGACCTCTCCAATACAAATCATTCTTCCCTTTGCCTTGACTCAGGTGTTGTTTTTGATAAAAACAAGGCATGGGAGGAGGGGAGGAATTAACTCTCTTTTAACCTCTGTATTCACAAAGAATCTAAGATGACACACAAGCATCACATGGGCGCAACAGAAGTATCTCCTTGGTAAAGAGGTTAAACTGTGTCATCCTTTGGTCTGACAGATATCCTTCTTCACCTTGCCTTTCCTTGCCTTGCCATGCCCTGTCCTGGGGATCAGGAGATTTGGAAAGGAAAGAATGGATGGGGAGAACAGTGACTGCACCTGTTTGTACTATGGAGTAAAATAGAATGCTATTCACCACCTAGTAGCAACCTTATTATTGCTGCTCATTTTTCCATATGAATACATTTTTTTCCTCCACCCACTCATACTAACATCCTCTTTTTTGACCCCAAATTTTCTCCTTGCTCCACCTCACCCATTTTGCCTTTCATTGTGACCTGTTCAAAGCACAGCACCCAGCTTCATTGTTCCTCCTTATATTTTGTCCACCCGGGGAGGCAGAGTTGATCTGCAAAGTATAAAATGACATCTCAATCAAGAATACTTCTCTTTCCTTGGTAAAATTATGGTTTTTATTGTTGCTGTGTTGGTGTAGTTTTCTGGATGTTAGGGGTTGTTTTATTGTTGGTGGTTTTTTTTCCTGAGATTTGATGTCACTTAGCACAACAGGTAGATGAAGACACAAATGGGGATGGAAAGTGTGTTGGTTGAAAAATAGTTTTTTTAAGGAGCTGAAGCAGCTTGAAAAATTGATTGGATACAACAGTACTCTGAAATAAACAGGAAATAAGCTAAGTTCATGGACCTAAAACATGGCGCTGCTTGCCACTTTCTTCCCTTGGCAATGTAGCACAAATATTTGAAGACATGTAATTCACTTTTAAGAATGCTCCAGGATACACTGAGAAAGATTGTTTTCAATCTTTTCTGCTCCTATTTCTAAAAAGAATTCTGAAATTACATACTGGATTGGGAGGATAAATATCCTACACACTAGGTAAATCCTTAAACTTTTAGTCACTGGCTATATTCACTTATCCAATATGAATAGACTGAAAGAGATTTATCAGAGAAGACAAAGTAACCCACAGCAATATTAGTTAAAGCCTTGAAGTTAGTTTTCTAGGAAATAGAAAATGGATGTTCAGATGTCTGAAAATAGCAAGGAACCAAATGTCTATCTTCCTTATCCTACGTGAGTATTGTATTCATGCAACTATTGGCTAAATTAAATGACTGGATACACTGGATTGATCCTAACTGTAGAGCTTAATCCAAGTCTCATCTTGCTATTTTATTGTTTTCTCTCAAGGTGTTTGAAAATGAAAGAAACGTTCCATTCTTGTCAAATAAAATTGGGGTCATCCAAAGCACTTATTCTCTTCCATTACATGAATGAAAAATGAATACAAAATTTTTCAGGGGGAAGGAAAGTTACAAGCCATAAATATGTCAGAGAGCGTGCAAAATGCTACCAACACAGGAAGCATTTTACATTTTCTTTGCTCTTATTTTTATGTGTGAGTAGCTACACGAAATGCAAACTACTAGAAAAACAAATTTTATGTGTCAGGAGTTGTCTCAAGCAGTTATAACCTACTAAGGATGTACAGCAATCATGTCAACAGGGGGGGTACCAGGATGCTGTATTAAATAGACTGTCATGTCAGCCTATTTCAGCCTGACAATGTCTCCAACAGCATCAAGGCCATCTTCATCATCGATGTGAATTCTCATCCAGGCTGAAAGTATTACTGTGCAAGAGGAAGATTGACTGGCCAAACTGTGTTACCTTCTTAACTTGGGAGAAAATTAATAATGGATGAGAGAAATGCCTGTACAGATGTTGTATTTGAAACATTTATTCATGGATGATGCATCACAAGACTTTCTATGGTGGTCAGTCTGAAATGTTTGCTGGAAGTTGTGCCACTCAGTCCTAAATATATTTTCTCCTGCTGCACTGAGATGGAGTTTCTTGGTGTTTTGGTGTCTCTTTAAACACAGGTAGTTGATACCTTGAATCATCTAAAGCAAAGGCTGAGAAATTACACTTTGTGTTGGTACTGATGCAGAAAAATTTTTCTAAGAAGTTGTCAGTTTCCTGCTCTGGCTGCATTTTATGCCATCAAAAGAAAATCAGATAGTTTATTCTCAGAGCAACCTGATCTAGCTGAAGATGTCCCTGCTCATTTCAGAGGTGTTGGACTAGATGACCTTAAAAGGTCCTTCCAACCCAAACTATTCTATGGTTCTGTTTTGGAGAATGATAGTAGACTGCACCAGCCAAAAGCATTTTTATCCTTAAATTACTAGCTATTAAAAAAAATACTTTTTTTAAAGAGATGGAGCACAATTAGCACAGGAATAATTTTATCAGGCTAAGGGGAGCAAGCAGGCATATCTGTTTATTAGTATGGTTTTTTTGCACAAGTGCAAACAAAGCCTTTCAGTGAGAAAAGAAGAAATCTTTATCACTTTGAATTGTTCTGAGGCAACTTGTGTGAACCAGGACACATGAAAAATGTCAACAAAGAAAGTGAGTCGAAAGAAGGTGAAAAGTGAAGGGTTTAACTGTTGTCTGGAATGATAGCTGCTCAAGTATGTGCTTCTATTCAAGTGATTCTTAGCTGGTTATCCATTAATACTTTAATAAATATGCTACCTGCTACTAGTGCCCTAGCAGCAATTTCCCTCTATCACGTACTTCATACCTCTTCTTTGAATCTTCACGTTCATTTATGATTTTTTCTTTTTGTCAAAGGCACAGGTATTCACGCAGTTCGTTGACTATCCTTCTCATAATCTGTCACTTTAAGACACTTAGGAAAAGAAGAAATTAATGGAAACATCACTTCACTTGCCAGCAAATTGGAGGAAGAAACTAAAAAAAGAAATGTTTCAATTTGTTCAAAATCATGTAGCAATTTTCATTTCCATTATTTACAAAGGAAGAGGGCTCCAGAGACATAACTCAAAAGTTAAAACAGTGAAGCGTTAAGGAATATGAATTTGGAAGTAAATGTACATGTAAGTAGTTCTCCTATTTTGACAACAATTGATATTTGACTGGGAGAAATATGTCTGATCCAGGAAAATAATTTCTAGAATAAACTAGAGAACATACTCAGAAATGAGATGCACCAATGGATAAAAAAGGAAACTTTTATCATATTAAACCTCTAACAAAATATATGGATGCATTTTTGCCAATTAGAACAAAAAAAAAGTTACAATATAGGAACTGTGCCCCACAGAGCTACTCCCTCTCAACCAAACTATAAGTGCACTTTTGTTTTTTTAACTGGTTATAACATGGTTATTGAGTTATAAAAAAAGGTTGGGTTAGGATCCAAACTCAAACTGCCAGCACTGGGGGAAATTCTGTTTAAACAAATATTAGGAAACAATCTCTGCCACCAGAGTATTCTAAATAGTACTGTTTAAAAATGCAATATACCACTGTTGCTTTTCCGTTTTCCTCATTGTGCCTCATCTTTTTTGCATCACATATCTGCATTCTCTTCCTTTCCAAAGATTCTTAATTTGCCTCTTCTCAATCAGACAGTTTAGTGTTGATTAAAGATCTTGGGCCCCTGAGAATGCTTTAAACATCGTATTGCCCTATAGAAGGCTTATTCTCCACAAAGCCTCTTACAGATCTGTGGCTAGCGAAAGTTAAGCACCTACAAAAGAGAGGTCAGGCTACTGGTCTTTAACTCAGGATTATGGAAAATAATTATGGAACATGCTGTGAAGTGATCTTACCTGTTTCCCCTCCAAGACTGCTCATGAGAGTTGTCCTGTCTATTCTCAATGTATAGTGATTGATGGAGAATTTTAATTTTTCTCAGGTTGATTATTCCAACAATTAGAAAGTTATTTTCTAATATCAAACCTAAATCTTTCTGATAAAATTTTACCCCTGGAGGTTTTCCCCTTCCTGTTTGTTTTGTTTTGTTCATTCTACATCTGCTAAACTAGAAATGTATGTTAAGATCACTCCAAACTGAGACAAATCTATCCATGCACTAAGTTGCTTTCCATGTCTCCAGCAAAGGGAAATGTTTGAAAGAGTTGGTCATGGTTTCTCTCCCATGAACAACCACTTTTGTGAACTTTAATCCTTTTTGATCCAGGGACTGATTTAGTTGATATTTTTAGCATAGAGTATTAAATAAATAAATGTTCACTTTCCCATAGGAGCACTTTAGTTATATCTCTCTAATGCATGTAGTGTATAGGAAGGGGTATAAAAGTTAAGAACACTCTCATCATAGGCAGCTCTTATCAGGTGGTAAAAGAAAATTGGCAACTCTACGTCTTTTGTGTATTCGGAGGTTATACAGGATAATTCCGTCCTTCTTAAAGTCATGTATGTGTACTTTGCCATTCTCCTATGATGGAAACACTACATGCTCAAATATTCCATATGCTATATTTTCTCCAATTAAACAAACACCAAAATCTGACTAATTCAGAATGGATCAGATTAATTTGTCTTTTCTTCAGGGCAGTCTTCTTAATGCGAGACTACTTTTATTCTTTATGGCTTGATGAGTTTCCTCCTCAGGGCTTTGGTTAGCATTAGTGATCCTTCAGAAATCTTCTTTTTTGAAATTAATTTGTTTGCCATATTTTTAATTTTCTGAGAAAGCAGTCTAGAATCTAATAGAAAGTGATATTTTTTCTATTTTCTTTTTAATCTCTTTGAAACATACTAGAAAGTATCTCTGTGCAGATTATAACAGAAGTTTCTAAGTTTGGGTTTAGGAACTAAAGAAACAAAATTATTCTCTAACCAATTCCATACATTATTTGAGGATTAATTCTGTAGAAAAATATAAAAACTATCCTTCTTTTAGTTCTTGTTAAATTCTATGGAGCAAGAAGATAGCAGAATACTCTAGGTGGGTTATAACAGGTTGCAGCATTTTCATGGGTGCAAGTCTACTTGTAAAAGCATATGAAGCTTGAAATTGTTAGAAGTCTTTCAGATACCTAAATGTCCTCAATTTTTAAGATCTCCCAAAATCTTTATTAGAAAGAAGTGTATACTATGTCATTACAAACTAATGCAATGAGTAAGACTGTTAACTGAAACAATCACTGCAGTATCTGCACTCCCACTCATGTAAAGGTTAAACCTTCATGGCAGTAGAGGTGGGACAACATTAAGTTCTCCAGATTTAAAATAAACCCTATGGTCTTGCATCTCCAACTTTCATCTCCTATAGTTAAAAAAACCAACCAAACAAAAAACAACAGCCAAAAAAAATAACAAAACAAACAGCAGCAAATTTACAACAGGTGCAGTACGACTCCTGCTTGAGTTAAATGGGTTCATTGGGAAATGACTGCTCAAATGCCTCCACTAATTCCAGCAACTAAAAGGAAAAAGGTCTTCTGGCAAAGAGCAAATAGGTCTCTGTGAGAGAGTCCCTGTGATAATGATGTTTTAACCCCATTGCTCTTATTGGTCAATCTGTGGTGTCCGCGTGAATTCTTTCTCAAAAGACAGGTGTCCTTCTTTTTGTCCAGTCCTAAACAGATTAAATCTGTTTACCTTTAGAACACTAACAGAATACATAGAAAGGAAGTATTGTTGTGGAAGGAAATTTTACAGAGATGGAGTATTTTTTTGTTATAGGTGTAACTAGAGAATGCTAGTATATTATTGGTATTACTAGGTAATGGCAAATAACTAGATGATGCAGTCTGCCACTGAGGCTCAAGCTCACTTTGTCCTTGGCCATGCCCAAGAATAATTGGCAAACAAATTAAACCAAATAAATGAACTAGCACTAAAGAATTTACTGAGAAATTACTTTTTTTTTTAATGAGTTAATATTATTGATAGAAATAAAAGAAAACAAAATCCCAGCTGTCTTATTTTAATTTGGTTTTTTTTCATAAGCTTGAAGACAGTAACTGCTGGTTTTCAATATGGTTTGGCATTGGGCCTTAGTTAATTAACTACCTATCATAGAGAAATAGAAAAAACTAATATTGAAAGTAAAGATATAATGCCAGTTATTTCAGTAGGCTTCTACATGTATTCAGTAGGTTAGTATATACCATCAACACAGATTTTTTGGTCTCTTAAATATCACAAGAAAAGGACGAGTTTGTGTGTTCTCAACACAGCCATACAGAAAATTATGGAGGAAGACATAAACACTGACTGAAATGCATGCAAACAATGCAAGAAATCTAAAATAGAAAGGCTTTTTCATTCTGTTTCTGATCTAAGCCACCTGTGCTTATATTTAGGACAGGCCAGGAACAACTGTCACTTTTACCTATGAATGTGGGTTAATTCTTCATGCGATGTACTTGTGACCTTCAAACTACTGCTTTGAGTGGCTTACAGAGAGCCTCAGTGCAGAATATTCAATGTGCCCTTAGGTTTGTGTTTCCATCAGAACAGCACCTGCCACTAAAGGCAGTCAGATCATGTGCTTATAGCACTTCTTTATGCTTATTTTTAAATTCAGAAATGAATTTAGAAGTAATTTAAAATTAAGTGTAGCATCTTTTATACCTTCTGAAATATCTCTCTATATATTACCTTTTCTGAATGGAGTTTGAATGAGAAAATATCATAATTTTTTTGTTGAAAATATTGGGAACTTTTAATTGGACTTAGCTAGGTTTGGGGGTTCTTTTTTTGCACTGAAGTAAATCAAAATATATGCTGTCAGGAAATCTCAGAATACTAAATTCATATACAGATTTACTTGAGGTGGACGCGGGATTCTCTGCTTTATCTGAGTAACTCAGGGTTTAAATCCATTATCAGTACTAAATGATACTGTGATTCATTCAATAGCCTACTCATTAGACAATCTTCTCTCTCAAAGCAAATCCCAGATAATCTCTTCACATCATATTGCCAAAGGGTGAATCTTAATCAAATCTTTTAAGTATAGGCTGATCTTTGCTTTCTAAGGCGAGATCAGAAAGAAAATACTGATGCCTGTTTGATTCTGAACTTGCTGTATATGAGACTGGTGATGGCTTCTCTCTTTCTTGGTCAGTACATATAAATAAGAGAATCCTCAAGCAAGATGCTACAAGATCCTAGTGCATGGATTCATTGACCAAAAGATGAAGATCAAATTATGTTTCAAAACCCATGAGCTGGGTTTTTTTCTATTTAGTTTTTTTTCTTTTTGAATGAAATGAGTTTGACAGATGCATTAAAAACTTGTCTGTAGTTTTCTCCATACAAGTTTTATTAGCCTTACAAAATAATGAAGTCCTCACATGAAATTCATGTTGTTTTCTGCCTATGAATTCTTACCCTTAAGTCCATCCAGTCTTCTATATGCTTAAAAAAAGTATTTATTATTTAATGTATTTTATATTACTTAGAAAGTATCTACAATTCCATCAAGGTTACAATCTTGGTTGTCAACCACTACTAAACACTGATAAAAACCACAAAAGATCAACATTATGGTCCTGTTAGTTTTTCTGTACCATGTTTATATTAAAAAAAAAAGGCAAGAACCCCCAAAACACAACACCCTCCACCCTAACCCAACATTCCCACCCCCTTAATAAAAATATGACGGTTATTGGATGGGTATTTGCTATCAAAACTTATTATTTGCTACCTGCTCTCATGGCTTTTCTAGTTATATTTCTAAAATGTGTGAATATTCAAAAAAAGTTATTTTGATTTTTTATCCTTGCTGCTTATTGATATGCTCAGGGAGTAGCACTTCATGCAGCTCTGCCTATGCTGCAGTTCTCTGTTGGAAAGAAACACAATACTGGAATTTTCTTTACAGAATTGGATTTACCTAGAAATAGAGGGAAGGACTCAGGGGATGGGTGAATAAGAGTGTAGTCCTTCCAGTCACTCTCACGAGAGTGACACCCACTCCTTGATATGCAGTCCAGGGTAGGATGCAACTTTGTGCCACCTCTCTCTTTCAACCATCAGTAGCTACAGGAGCCCTTTCCAGCAGATGCACAAACAAATTTGCAATAGAAACATTCCAGATGAGTATGGATTACCTGGCAGCTCAGGTGTCAGAAGCAGCTGCTGATGGTACTTCTGTCATATTTTGAAAGATGGAGAACAGAAACCTCACACCACTAAAGGACAATTGATTCTCTGTATTCTGTTTTCCAGGTATCTTTCTGCAAGAGAACTATTGATTTAGACTTTTTTGGGTACATTTATCAAAAGCTTTTTCTTTGCAGCATCAATAGCATTTTACACAGTGAAATTGAAAGGAACTAATACCAAGGATGAACCAAATCCAATTTCCAACACTTTGCTACCTGTGAGCAAAACACTTAGTGCTTGGGAGACTTAAGATCATCTGTTTGATGATTTGTCTTGCTACATCTTGAGTCACTGACCGAGGCCATCTCTGAAAAGGTCGTTTGTGGAAGTTTTATCTTAAGCCATTGTGTCCAAAGAAGACACCAAAGTGTCTGGCATTGATTTTTCTTGCACTGCAACATTGCTCCCAGGAGTAAACTATCAAAGAGACTACTGATAGAAACATGCCACAGGTCTGTGACTACACAGAATAGAACTACAAGCAATCTCATTTTTTAATATTACTTGTACTTAACACACTAGGAAACTGGACAAAACCACCTTAAAGTAACTATCTGAAATGTGATATAGAAATTAAAGGTGTGCAATGCTCTTTATGGACCAAGACTCCATCAATTGGATCAAATGCATAAGGCTTGTAATTGGATGCAGTTTCTGTACTTTAGACATATCCTGGGTGGATACTCCTTGGAGGAGGCTGGGAGAGGATGGAAAACCAGGCCACTCCTGTGGTTATTATAAAATATTGAAATATAAAAACAAGTCATACTCTTTCTAACAGATATTTGAACAAGTTGAACTCTTCAGAGATTTGTACTGTTCCAGTATTTGAACCACGATGACAGCTGTGTACCTCACAGAGGAAAAGCCACTCCCACCTGATCTGGACTCACCCTCCCAAGCCTTATGATTAACTGTCTGCTGCATTCTAATTTATTGAAGGAGAGACAATTTGCCAAGTAAGCAACTATATCCCCTTATGAAAGTCCCAGTGTGATGTAAGTTAAGCAGTGCATATACACAGACACATATAACAGTGAATTTTCACTTTTTGACACCTTAAAGGCTTTTCAGAAGTCATGGTGGCTTCAAAAGTGTCTGCTTTCTAGCAGCATGTGTACCTGTATATCTCTTTGTCATTTTTTTCCCTTTGTAGTTTTGCTGACTGCTACAGCTTTTATTCCTGAGACATATCAAAGAATATAGATAACAGAAGTCAAAAGAAGGTAAATTCATAATCACATTCAAATGTAGTGTATAACACACATTTTAAATTATTTTTTATAGATGATTTATATTTTCTCTTGCAGTATCTTGCATTTCTTTAACTTGATAGCCTAACTGTAGATAAGAGTCAAGAAGGAACAAATCAGTGTCTAAGTCGTAAAAAAATAAGTTCAAATAAAACTTTCCTGCTGCTTCTGCAGAAGGAATTTGAGTATATGGATTAATCCATTTTCTCTCTCAATGTACAATATATTATATAGGAAATCCATTCTTTTTCTCTCAATATCTTGTATGTTTTAAATTTATTTATGGGTATTACAGGAGGAGAGGGGAATGTTTTCACTAAATGATGACAGGATAGGTTCCATGGATTACTATTAAAGACTATCCCTTATTGAAAGGGAACCTGCAAACTGAGCACATATGAGAAAATTGCTGTCACTAATGCTAAATGCTAAATCCTTCCTCATTTGTTTCTTGTAGTACTTTACTACATATTGTGTGACCTCCAGAATGATCTTTGGAAAGACAGGTTTGTACCTGAGCCTCCTTGTGAATGATGCACTGCAGAAAAGGGAACCCTTTCCAAGCAGGTTTTCTATATTTTGCCATTTTTAATACATCAATCAGTCATAGCAAAGAGTCAGACTCCCCTGCTAGCAGTTCTGGTGGGTAAGGCAGGGATTTTCAGTGTCAGGTCAAAAGCCCTCTCCAGCTCACACGTATTAATGTTGCTCTCAGCAGGAGCAGCACACACACCTCAGGCTAACGTTCCCTTCTGCCAGCACCTGGCCTGAACTCAGGGTCATTAATTCAGCCCATGGTGCTCATCCCAAGTCAGCTTGACAACCTGGTTACAGGGACAAGTCCTTCATGGAGGTCAGGGCTGCCCACTGGGGAGAGAGGCTGAGGCTTATAAATTAATCTCTCTTCACCACTTGTTGGCCAGAAAGAAAAACACAGAATGATAGAGGCAAGAATGTGATCTGTGTGTCAACAATTCTATTGAGTTACGGTTATTATGGTCAGTCCTACCTGGGAAACTTGTGGACAGTGATCTTCTGATCAAATTGGAACTGCTCTGCATTACCATTTCAAAAATTTTTTGAGCTATCAATTTAGAAAATTTTTGGAAGGAACAAACTTCATCCTTACCACTTTCCAGATATGAAGGGAGAAATTACATCCCACCTTGCTTGAATTGTTTTAGTAGCACTTGCCAGAGTTGATTTAGTTCCAGTAAAAATATAAGCAAGAAAATTGTCATTTACCAACTTATCTGGATAAACTTTGAATTGTTTCTAAAGGTAATATATCAAAATATTTTAAAAGAAAATAAAGTTTAATGTAGAAAGGAAGATTTTCCATTATAAAGAATTAGATCTCCTTTTCTTTTTTCTTTTCCCCCTTTTTCTTCTGTGTAAAGAGATGTAGGTCCCCAAGCATCTGTAAAACAAAAGAGAGAGGAAACATCAAGGGATTTATAGTATGCCACCTACAAGTTTGAGATCTCTTCCTTTGAACATATTTCATTCCTTTTCCTGTAGGTTTTATTTCATATTTCCTAGGCCTTTAGGGATGGTGGGGTTGAAAGGAAGTTGGACTACAGTATGAAGCCAGCAGGGCAGGAGACATGAGCTGTTTTGCTGATTTCAAAATAGGATCTGAGGTTGTCAGAAAAAAAACCCCAAATTTTTATATTACCAAAGGCAGATTTAAAAGGCTATTTAGCAATGGAGGAGAAAAACTGCATCAGCACATTCTGCCATGATAAAAGTTTGCATAAAGGGCATTTGCTGTGGCAGATATATTACAAGCAGATTTTTAGCTATGCTGTACTGTTTTCCAATAGGAACAAAACACCAAAGAATTATAAATGAAAAATCTTTTTGAATACTTGCTGGTTTTCAAATTTATTAAATATATAACTGGATGGATCATCATGGTTGTTATATGATTTCTCTAAAATTTTAGAAATCATCTTCATTTTGGTGAAGAGTTTCAGATTCCATTATCTCTTAAATAAGGAATTAGACTGTTAATAAATACATACAGTGGGCCCGGCCTTACAAACTCTAGTTGCAGTTCAGTAAATTTCAGCTATCCCACCTTGTTCTACTTGCTCAGCTATTCTAGGATGCCATATGAATAACAGGATTTAATTTCATCAGCTACAGCTTTTGTTTTTTTGGGGACAGAAGGGAGGGAAAAACTTAGAAATTCCATGCTCGGTGATTAAATTCTAATAATAATTCACCACCTAACAGTTACAATGAAAACAGTGAAAGAAAAGGAAAACTTGACCCAGTATCTTCAAAGCTCTGGAATAAACAATTGCCAGGCAGCTCTTATTACATTCTTGTGAAGCAGCTGTTTATTAATATTTTGATTTCACTGATGACAAAGCAGACTCTGGAATCAGATATGAATCCCATAAACTCCAAAAGAGATTTCAGTAGCAGATCTGGAATTATCTTCAGTCAGCAAATAATAGTTCTTATACCCACTTGAGCCCTAACTTCCTATTGCTTTTATTTAAAGAAATTAACATTTTGAATCAGTACAACCTTGGTGTGTAAAACTCTACCAAGCTGATGCTTAATTTGGTTAGGAATTCGTCAACACATCCATATTCCCCTCTTTTTTTTTTTTTTTGTTTCAAACTTAATGTGTGTCCATCTGTCAGTGTCCTCTGTGCACTGAAATCTGCACAGCACATTCTCAGCTTTTATGCAAGCTATAATCCCATGGTATTGTAAAAAGAAAATAGAAGTATCATTTCAAGACACAGCTCATTGAACCCATTTTAATTAAAACTTTTTGAAATAGATTTTACAAACTTCCTAATCTTAGCTGCAGATTAGTTGCCTGTTTATCGGATGAATGCACTAGACACATTTTGGTTTGCATACTTAGAGATTACAGCCCTATTTTGTCCTGAAGGTATTTTATTTGATGAGGTCCATTTTAAGCAGACTAATTCATGAATTAGCTGCCAATGTAGGGCATAAACCCAATCTAATTTGAGGGACCCACATAATTTATTCTGCATGATGAATTCTCCCAAGGAAGCAGTGGAGCAGAAATACCTTTCACCAGTAAAGAGAAAGCCGTGGATTTAGAATGGCAAAAAAACCCAAACCCCAACAACAACAAACAAGCAACCAAAAAACCCTCAACAATTGACTAGTACACAATTCTTAGTACAAAATATTTAATCCAAAAAATATATGCATAATAATGATTAAGTTTTTTTCAAGGACACCTTAGAAGTGAATAATATCCAGACAGCATAATGTTAGCGTAAATCACTAACACAATTTCTAAAACTTTTCTGTAATATATAGGCAAGGAGGAATTTTGGAAACAGCATTAATCCAAGGCATTCCAATCTGGATATACAGGTAATTCTTCACCCTTTCTGCCAAGCAGAGCTAACCAAATTTCATGTGCCATCTGATTGTTACAGCCTCTTCAGCTGGACTTGTTCCCTTCTGAGTTCAAATCCAATAAATGTAGAGGCATAATTGTACATCAGTTTTCTGATTTACTTGTTTTGCAATTCATCTATGGCCTGCAGTAGCTTTCAAAAGCCCTTGAGTCAAAATGGTCTGAATCTGAGCATTAAAGCTTACAGAGTTCCAGGCAACTGCAACTGTTCCCTCTCTTTCTGAAACTTTTCTGAATTTGAAGTAGAAAACAGCCTGCTGCTTACTGGGACCTTCTTTAAGTTGAGAAAGATGAAAATTAAAGTATTGCAAGAAGCAAATCACTCTACTCAGTTATGTGCACCTGAATACTTAGCAGTGCTATGCTTTCGAATCTTGCTGTCACAGATACGTGCAACATTTTTCATTTGTATATAAATAAATGTTAAGCTCTTGTAGATTTGGTAATGCTTGATATAGTGGATGATGAAATATCCTTTACTTTCTTTTTTTTTTTTTTTAAATTCTGTTTAGCATAAGCTCCACTCACAGGACCTGCCAAACTGGGACAGATCCAGGTATCCATCTAGATGGAGAACCTGCAGTACTCAACACACAGGGATAGAGCTGATGCACAAAGCAAGGACACAGTGATTCTCCTTTGAACTGTCCTAAAAGACTTTGTCAATTAGAAGGTCATGAATTGGCTCTTCCATGAAGACTAAAATGTTGAACAGCTGTGCTTGGGTAGGTTTCTTCATGAAGCCTTTCACACATTTATCCTTCAGAAAAATGTGGAAATCACTGTCAAAGAGTGAGCAAGAAAATTGTGGGTTTTTTTTAATCTTAGTTTATTCTAATAAGACTTGTTATTTCAATAAGTATTGTCTACATCTTGAACATTTAAAATACCAAAAAATCATTGTCTAGTACGCTTTTCTCTTTTCCAAACATATTGCTTTTAACGTACCAGTTTTGTTGCTGTACAGACCATTCTGTATCCTTCTCTGTATATTTCCTACTTCTATTTCATCCTTTAATTTGAGGGGCCAGAGCTGACTCTATGACCAAGATAAGTGTATTTTCATCTTTATACACAGAGATTTCAATATCTTTTTCCTGAGAGGTGATAACTAATTTGGAACTCATCACTGTGTTTCTAGGTAGAGCTAAAATATTTTCTCCTGTGAGCATTACTTTGCATTAACTGTCCTTGGGTTCCATCTGCCATTTTATTGCCTCTCAGTAACATGGCAGATTTTTGCACCTCTTTGAGGTTAATATTCAGTGACAAGCTGAAATACATTCATTTCAATTAGTTCTGTCCCCTAACTTGTAATCTTTTCTCTGCAATAATTAGCTATATCCTATATGTCAGAGAATATATAAAGATCATTAGGGAAACTTGCTTGGAACTGCCCTTCTTTGAGAAAATTGCTACCTTTTCTTTAGCATCTTATTAATTTATGACAGTGTCAACTCCACAAAGCTGGGCTATATTGCAATTTCATGGAAAAGTGGTGTACTTTTCAGTATTGAATCTACTTCTAATTCTTACAATTAATATAACTGTGGATGGGGTTAAAGTAAGACCTAGGTCTGCAGAAAACAACTTACATATTAAATAGGAACTTTGAGAGACAATATGACCTGCTGGAAATAAATAAATTATCCCTCTGCCAGGACTTAAAGACCACAGTTGCCTGTCTTAAATACTGTCAAAGCCATAAAAGAAACTTGCTGTAGGAGAAGCCACCGCAGCAGGAATTTGAGATAAGCTCAGAAGGGAGGAGTTATGACAGGAAGTCACTAATTCCAGGCCTCTCAGAGGTGAGATCATGTTAGCACATCCTGGTTAATGTATCTGGACAAAAATTCCCACTGTGGCAAACTGTGTGAAAGAAAGCAAGTGCTCATACACATATCACCCCGAGTTATGGGACAGATGGCACCTGCAACCACCACCAACCACTGAAGCACCCCCAGACTCATTTCTGGGACCTTCCACCAGAGGACTGGGCATGATCCATAGTGTTGAAACTCNTCTTAAATACTGTCAAAGCCATAGAAGAAACTTGCTGTAGGATAAGCCACCGCAGCAGGAATTTGAGATAAGCTCAGAAGGGAGGAGTTATGACAGGAAGTCACTAATTCCAGGCCTCTCAGAGGTGAGATCATGTTAGCACATCCTGGTTAATGTATCTGGACAAAAATTCCCACTGTGGCAAACTGTGTGAAAGAAAGCAAGTGCTCATACACATATCACCCCGAGTTATGGGACAGATGGCACCTGCAACCACCACCAACCACTGAAGCACCCCCAGACTCATTTCTGGGACCTTCCACCAGAGGACTGGGCATGATCCATAGTGTTGAAACTCTCCCCCAGGGCAGGTAGTGGGGCATTCCTACCTGAACGTGAACATATATTGCCTCTTGAACTCTTTGTTTTGCAGGCTTCCCCCACCCTTGATGGATCAAGACTTGAGACCATCACTTTGACCACAGACATCTAAATTGCAACAATCAGGTCTCATCACCAGATCCACAGGTGCTGATAACTTTTCTCTCTACTATCTTTTCTCTCCACTATTCTTTATCTCCACTCTTGTTCCATCTTTTTCTTTCTTTCTTTCCCTTACCTATTTCCTTTAGTGATATTTTCATAATTTTATATTGTCATATTACAATAGATAATAACCCAAACAGTTATACCTGCTTTCCACTGCAATCAAATTTTTCTAAAATATACATAGTTATATTTCTATTATTTCTATTTCTATTTCTATTTCTATTTTTATTGTTATTTTTATTTATACTTATATTTATATTTACATTTATATTTATATTTATTTATAAACACTGATCACTCTGTGTCATTTTACTCTAATCCACCCCAAGAGACCTATCAACAAGAACCCCTGTTACCCTTGCCTTCAGGACTGGTCGTAACACCCTCTTAGAGAACTCAGCCACCAGAACCTGCTACCAGACTGCTGCAAGTCCATTAAGCAGCTGAGGGATGATTGTGTTGAAATGCACACTGAAATCGTAACTAGCATCTGGATCCAAGGACAAAGAGTTGACTGTTATTACATCATGCTTGGCTTGGAGAAACTGGAGGAGGAGCAAGGGAACAAGTGTTACCTAAGGAATCAGATTAATCCCACAGTATAGCAAGTCACAATTTGATTTGTTACTGTGAGCAAGAGACAATCACAGAACTGGGGGTTTATTTTAAAATATTATGGAATTAATCATATTACGACTTCCAAGGGAGCTCCTTTTTCTAATAAGATGAGGTTCAGAACATTTCAGAGCAACTGCTATTCAATAATTGCTAAGTACTCAGCCTTTCATAGCACAAAACACTGTCTCAGACTTTTTTATCTATTATTAGTGCATAGATGAAAAAATAATTAAGATTCTGAAAAGTATTGAGTTTCTGGTTATGTAATAACATGTTAACACATCCAAAATTAATGGATATTCTGAAAGCACTGATGTGAAATATAAATTTAAAGTTTAAAACCTTAAGAAATGAAGAACTCATGTCTTAATTGAGAAAAAAAATAATGACTTCCTCCCACCCTCCCAGCGCACTAAGTGAAATAAGTTGGAATACTCCCACATATTTTTTGCAGCAATTGATTCTTCTGTCTGGTGTCAAAATATAAGCCAAAACCTGCAAATTTTTCTCAAACTGAACAAGGAAGAAAACCTTCCTTTTATCAGATCTGAAACATAACATTTTAAGTAATTTTGAGCATAAGGATTGGGAAACTTATAGCTTCTGCATATTTGTTGTTGATTGAAGTGTTGCTAGAGACAAATAATTCAAATTATTTTATTGCCTTCTTGGTTGAAAATCTAGGCATAAAATACATATATCTATCTATATCTATATCTATATCTATATATCTATATCTATATCTATATCTATATCTAATCTATCTATATCTATATATCTCTGCAGACTGGTCACTGTATTACAAACAAACATAAAAACAAATAAATAAACTAACAAAAAAACCCACCAAAAAACCTACAGACCCTATACGGAAAAGGAGCAACCAGAGCACCTAAAGTCTACCCACATTTCATTATAGTGAACTTTGCATATTTCTGGGCAGTAGACAGTGTGGATTTAGACCTCCTTGGACAAAAAGAAGGAAATTAATAATGTAATGCAACCATTGCTTGTTGCTCTGAGATTTTAAGTTCTAGGGAAGGACAGGACCACTACTACAATCTCCAGCTTAATGAAAAACATGAAGTTCACATCCTCATTTTCATAATTTCCCCTTTGCTGCTGACAGATGAAATTAAATAAAAATGTTGTGCATTGGGCCAGGCGGAGATCTTGTTTGAAAGAAGTGTGAGCAAAAGCATTAAAATAGTTCTGTTGCTATTCAGTAATTAAAACATTATTTGTTCACAACTAACTGTGGCATAACAAAAGACCACAGTTAATTGTCTCCCAGCTGTGGGATTAACACTAAAACAGAGAAAGAGTTACATGGAGAATTCAAAAAAATCTTGAACTTTAACAGAAAGGAAAATACATTAAAATATGAGTGTGATTTCACATCTTTCTCAACTCACAGATGCACAGATGCTGTTTGTATCAGGTGAGCTTTCTGTTGTAAAGGTTCATTTTGCAGTTTCACAGCTCAGCAAAACAAGGAACTAAGGCAGATTAAGTGTCACTGGTAAATTGAACTTTTAGTAAAGGATAAACTCAGAAACTCTTTCTGTTCTCGACTTGCAGGTTTAAAAGCAAATATTACAAGGAAAAACCTGGTTCTTGCCTACAGCCGTTTAGCAGAAGGCTGGGTTAGGGTCTACGCATCTGGCAAAGTCGCCTCCTTGCCATCACCAGGCGAAGTGACTCAGAGCAGGGTGACACGTTGTGACAGATGCTCTCAGTGATGGTCCTGCAAGCAACTAAAACCACTCATTCATGACACACGTGTACTGCCAGGGGCTGGAACTTCTTCTGCAGGCAATGCCACACTGGTCCAACCCTGCAGGTCCAGGGCTTGATGCTGCTCCACTGCTGCACTCTGGCCAGGCTACTTCTGGCCAGCGAGCCACTGGGGCCCAGGCAATCCTGACCTGCAGTGCGGGTGAAAGAGGTTGGTGCCATTGGAACAGAAAGAGCATTGTTTATGGCTTAATGCAAAAAGCAATAAAGTAATGGAAAATATGGTCTAAATGAAGTTTGCTTAGAACCTCAGCTGGCTGAAGGAAACAAAAAAATCCTTCTCGGCTGCTGCCACTGGGGATTTTTTATTCATAATCATAATTCACAATTTACCATTCAAAATACATCATAATCCTCTAAAGTCCTTCTTTTCTTTTTGAAACAGGGAGACATTTTAAGTATCTGATAGAATTTCTGGGAAAGAAAAGAAATCCAATAGAGTAATTACTAGTTATTAATTCTGCAACAGATTAGTATATCAGCAAAGAAATGTAGCATGTTGGTTTGTACAGTAATATACGGTTCATAATAGGATGAAATCACAGAAGAAACTGTAATATTCAGTAAAAAATGAGCTCAGGACAACACATGCTGACTTCTCCAATCTGATGTGTGAACCGAAGGCAAAAAAGATGAGTTTTCTAATAATTAGACAGACTAAGAAAGGATTAAATATTAAGTTATCTAAAAGGGAGCAGGAACAGGTTTGTGATTTTATGTTTAATTTTTGAGGTTAGAGATTTTTCCTTTGAAAGCAAATGAGTATTTCGGTGGCTTATACCTAATTTAAATTCTAAGTTTTCTGAACTCCATGTGCATCTCCCTGTACTGAAATGAATTGAATATTGCAGGCACTTAATTCACATGGTGTTAAGCCAAACCAAAGTCATGAAAATGCCATGGTGCCATTTAGTGAAAATTTATCTTTCACTGGGAATAGTTGAATTATAACTGAAATGAGATTGGAAATAGTCTTTTTTTCTATAAACCTTGCACCTGGAAGACAATGCATCTGTTTAATATCTTGCCACTTCTGTCATTCTAGATTGTACGTGAAACTGCTCTAACAGTAGTCACGTGGGGCTTCTCTCCTATTTCTTTTGTAAAGTTAGCCTAACTATTATGAATGTCACCGATTTATTCCTATGACTATTTTTCCAACCCAGAGATGTATGTATCATGCTTAGTCTACCTCATGCTTGAATACATTTAAGAGCAAGAGAAATTAAATTCAAGTTAATTTGAGACTAAGAGGAAGATGTTATTTTTCTTTAGCAAACCACTCTATCCACTGTTCCTAAACATTCTCAGATTGTGATTGCTATCATTATTTTAGTAATAAAGCAGGAGCTAATTTGGGGAAATTAAAAAAAAAAATCCATGAAAGGAAGGTTTGGTTGGGAGATTTTTCCTCAAATTTTCAGACAATAAATATACTCTTATTTTTTATTTCCAGACATAATTATCTGTTAATTAGTATTGCATATAAATTATTACTGTGATCATACTTTACTGGTATTATAAATAAATATAAAATCTTTAGATGACTAATTATTTTCTCATTTCCATTGGGCAATCAGCGACTCTACGTCAACATACAAATTAGTGAATACGAATGATTGCATCTGCTGCACCTCAAGGGGGAATACTTCATTAATCTTAAGTGAGTATTTATTTTGTTCCAATTTTCACTCTCTTCTTTGTTTGATCCTCTTTCCCTAAGATGTCTTTAGTGAAAGAAACATATCCAGGTTCCTAGGGGTTTATCAAAAGACCAGATGCAGTTTATTTTCAGAGACTTCAGTGTCCTCTGTACAGAACCTAAAGTATGGGCCAGTGTCAACAGTGAAACTGTTGAGTACTAGAAATGCATGTGAAGCAAAACAGCTAAATTGTGAACTGGAGCAATTTCATCATCTCTCCATGTGGAGCACTATTCTATGTTTATTTAAAACCACCCTAGAACCAGAAAAATAAATTATGCTAGCTCTGAATTCAAATTATTAGGTCAGTTAATTTTAAAAAGAAACATCAAGAAAAACATCATTTTAGAAGAAGGAAAATGTGTAGAAGTATCAGGAATTATTTTTTATATAAAATATATAATTTAGTATCAATATTGTACAATTTTTTTCCCCTGCTGTTAGTCAAACATATTTTCCTTGTAATAAATGAAAATTATGAGTTTTAGAACTTAGCTTTGTTTCAAATGTATTTTTAAGACAAAGCACCTTTCTGATTCAATTATTCTGCTTGTTATCATTGGTAGGTCAGTGCAGGCACTTGGCTGGATCCACTGGTATAACCCCAGGGTGCCTCATCAACCTCTAGCACTGCAACTCCTTACTGTACTGTAGGAGCTTGTGTTCAGGTCCATACAGGAAAGCCACACTTAACAGCATAGAATGGATATCAAGAAGGCATGATGTTGCCAGGTAGCTTTTCTTAAAAAAGGTTTATTTTAAATTTAATTTTAACTATTGCCAGTATCTTACCTTTTCAAGATGCAAAACATCTTTCCAGGTCTAGTGTGCTATTCTGTGTACATACAGAAAAAGTGTACACACACTTACATATTTACATATATTCCAGCTAATTGTGATTGATAGTTTCATGAGAACTTGAAAGAATTGCCAAGATATTAACCCCTTTAAATTTAAAAGTGCCAAATTTTAATTTAGCTAATTAATTTTCATCTTCTTAAAATGTCCTTAAAATTTCTGCTAAGGAAATACTAAAGAGATCCAGGATCTCTCTCTTTCTGTCTTCTACTTCTTTTTTTTTTTTTTTTTGGCAGGGGGGTGGTGTTTCATTTGGATTTTTTAATTTCACCTAACTTTTTTTTGTCAGATGCAATGGCAGTTTGTTTGAGTTCACATGACATGAGGTTAAAACATATTTACTTCAAGAACTGATATTGTCATTCCGTTTGTGTGTTGATACCCATGAGTAAAGCCACAGACAATTCTGTTTTCCTGTGCGTTACTCAGGTCTCCAAAAATTCTCACAGGTTTTAAACTGTTTCTTAAACACAGTTGTTACTACACCTTTCATCTTCCGACAAGGAAAAAGAACTCAATTTTCTGTTGTGGCTGCCCCATCCCTTGCAGTGTTCAAGGCCATGGGGCTATGAAAAACCTATTTTAGTGGAAGGTATCCCTGCCCATTGCAGTGGGGTTGGAAGTAGACGATTTTTAAGCTCTTTCCAACCCAAACCATTTTATGATTGTATGAACTCCAGTGCCCTCGAGAAGGAGAACAGCCTCTGCAGAACTCTGCCAGGGCAGAATTACACAAGATAAAAACCCTAGTAGAGAAAATAGAGAACTACTAAACCACAGACAGGAAATTAAGAACACATGCTGCAGTAGCAGACAGATCCCTACTTCTGCTCCTTTTACAGAAAGGCTACCAAGAAAACCTAGATCTCAATTCCATGTGTCTTTCCATAGGGAAGAGCATATTCAAGCAGTGAAAGGGCATCTACAAAGC
This sequence comes from Aleadryas rufinucha, assembly GCA_013397815.1. Lineage (NCBI taxonomy): Eukaryota > Metazoa > Chordata > Aves > Passeriformes > Aleadryas > Aleadryas rufinucha. Next base: position 129,798 of record VZTH01002164.1, read on the forward strand.
TGGTGTGGGGAACATGTATGAGCTCTCACTGAAACAACAGTTACAAATTCCAATGGACACATTAAGTCCATGTTTTTCTCTTAATCATAGCTGGTTTGGCATTGTGGGATCATTCCTGGTTGCTCTTGATTTACATATGCAGAAAATGAGAAATGTGCCTGAACTACTCTGCACATTATTAATTTATTCCACTGATGTACAGTGCTACACTTGTCATGGAGGAACAAAAACGCCTAATTCTAGATTTCCCAAGGTATGGTGACAATCCAAACAAAGTAATACTTATAACTATTGAGCTATGCCATGCAACCCAAATACTTTCCTGAGGTTAATGCTAAAAGCTGTGAAATTTCTTTCCAAGATTGACCAGAGCAATTTTAAATTCACTTAATTAGGTGAACTAGTTGGCATATTTTAGCAATGACATTTCAGCTGTGACTGTTATGGAGCAAAACCCCACTGAAGTTTGTGATTCCTGCAATGCACTTTCCACTTGTTCTGTTATCAGGATTAAATTTCTAATCCCTATTTTGTTTCTTTAGCCTTTTTCTTTGAAGACACTATTGCTGCTACCACCAGCTAGTCAGGTATAGGCTATTTCTGTACTTGCGATGATGTTTCCAGACATTCTATTCAACATATCTATGCAAACCAACTGCTCTTGTCAAGCTGTTTTGACAGGAAGATCTGGCTGCTTCAGGAACAGCATGTACAAATTAGATCTACTAATTGCATTCACAATAGAAAAAGCTACTGGCACACTCTTTGCCAAACAGCATTTTTCAGGAAATACAAAATATTTCTAGGTACTAGTGCCAGCAGATGAAGCTACAGATAAACAAAGAGACTTCAGTGGACCCAGGAAGTATCTTAACGTGCTTCAGAGAAAACCAAAATTTACCATTGTTCACAATTTGAGATAAACTTTTTTTTTTTTTTTTTTTTTTAAATCAGGACGGAACTAGTCACAAAAATTTTACAACCCAATTATGTTATGTGCAGAATACTTGGAAATCCTGGAGATAAGTTTTAAAACTTGGTTGTCAAAATGGGTTACAATTGCCTTATTTAGTATTATTAATGGGTATTTTATTAAGAAAAAAATCATTTAACACTGTAAACCACTTTAAACAACCTTAACAATTATACAACATTTGTGAAATGTATACAATGTCATCTTGCTAAAGCCTTCAGGTATTCATATGACATAAAGCTAGTTCAATTACTTCCAAAACTGGTCATTTTGCTTGAGGATCAGCAGCCAGGCTAGATAACATTTCTCAGGCCACACTTATCATAATGGATTTACAACTTGAGAGAAGTCAAAGAAAAAAGCATTGACACTGACATACTGAAGTAGACTGTTGAAGTGACTCTGTAGGAAAATAGCTGATAGCTGCAGTCCTTATTAAGACATCATATTCAGTGAAATTTTCCTGACATGTTTACCTTGTCTACTTTTTTTTCTGAAATCTTGCAAGATTTGATAAAACATTCAGAAAACTATATCACTTACTATAGTAAATTTTTCTCCAGAATGTATCTAATCAGTTTTAGGAATTAATAATGTATAAATGATCCTATCTTTCAGTAATTAAGTAGAGCACACTTTGAAACAGCTTTCAAAAAGACAAACATTATTATGTTTCTTGTACTCGGTTCTATCTTCCATTTTTTCAAATTTGTTTCCAAGAATCCTTCACTCACTGTGGAAACCTGTTTAGATTTGCCCTTTGATACCCTTCATAATATTTTTCCTGTGATTTCCTCTTTTCTGTTACATTTTTATTTCATAGAGTTCATCATCCTTTGCTATTTCCCAGAGAGTGTTACTTACTTCACCTATTTTGTTTTTTTCATTGAGCGTTGTCCTTCCTTAAGAAACAGCACTTATATTTCATTATGGGTATGTACTCCAATATATAAATCCAGAAACATACTCCACACCCACCTACTTGCCATGATATTTCAGCTACTTTATGACTATATCCCTAGTGAAAACTGGCCATATTTCACAGTGAATATTTCTGACACAAACAACATATTTGTTTTCATTGTGCCACATGGCTCTTAATTCTGAAACTGAGGGTGTTTGGAGCACAGGGTCATGTAGCCTGCTCTTTACACCTGTCTGAATCTGGTTGTTTTCAATTCCAGGTGAAGAACTTGACAGAGGGCAAGCAAAATTTCCAGAACCAGCAGCAGCAGCTGAAGTCTCAAAGTTACAAATCCTCGTCTTATCAACATCATACAACTAAAAACGGCATTTTCTTTTCTATCTCTTTCTAGCTGTTCTTTCCAAATACCTAAGGATTTTCTTCACAGCCTTTTCCCTTTCCTCTGAAATGGAGAGGTGTTTTTTAGAGGTATTCTTGTGCTACCTATTAGACAAATGGAACTGAGAACTAATATCGGAAATAAAGGATCATCAAGGAAAACTTCATTTATACAAATTGGAAAGAGGCTACAAGTACTAGGATAAGACTGGCAGTTTCTCTCACACTGACAAAATAAAACATTTCTTCATGATTTATTCTTCTGTAAATTGCATCAGTAGCAATATTAAGACAACATAAGACTCACATTCTGGAGTATCATTTTCATTATCAAGAAACATGTTTTTAACACATTTTGGTTCATCCTAATTATAGGAAGGTTTGTGACACTTGTTATGATGGATTTAATTCATCCTAAATGACAAATATTAATCATTATCATAATAAGGAATTATAAATCAGACAGCAGATTTTCTCTATACTGTATTTTATGATTCTTAGTCATATCTTTCTGCCTTCTGATTTTCTTAGGGAAAAATATAGATATCTATTGTAAGGTACAATCACAAATAATTATGGAAGTATTACTAGAATAAAGGAGCTGATCTAAAACATGACAATCATAGCCCGATTTTATTTAGAAGGTATTCCTAATTCCAACTGATATTAAACATCCTCATATTTTGCTAAATATATAAAAACTATTGTTTATGGGTATATGTGGTTCCTGGAGTTTTATTCACTTATAAACATATATGCTTGCTTTTTAGTTCATTTTAAAACTATCTAAAGTCATAATTTCGATGACTTTACTTAATTAGGACACACACATCTGAGCTTTTCCTTCACTGTAACCGAATTCCACAGTCTCAGTACAGGCACATTTTAGGTTATAGTCAACTGAGTAAAAACATCTGCTTAATAACATTAGTAATTAACATAATTTATTTCAAAATTGGACTATTACAGGCAGGAAAGAACTATGCCTACTCTCTATAAGACAATAAACATCAAAAAATTTGTCATATGATTCTAAACTTTAATTTTTATCCATACAACTGATTGAACTCAGAAATTTGACTTCTGAGACTGAACAACTTGACCTGATTCCTCAGAAATGCAGTTTAATAATTTTACTCTTTAAAGTATACTAAATATCTTATTGTGGGGAACAATATTACTAGAGGAAAACTGCAGATGATTGGAGTGCTACAGTGGAAAGGACAAGTGACACAATTAAGCTACCTGTCCAGTGTATGGTTAGTATAGTACCTAGCAGCCTTGTTTTGGAAAATTGACAACATATGAAAATTTGCTTTTAATTATAATCATACATATGTGGACTGTTATGCATATGACAAACTACAGGCAAAGGAATTGTTCTCAAACATAAAAAATACGAAATACATTAAAATATATATATTTTTAAATGGCTTACAGAGTAATGGTCTGGGGTGTTATGAAATTTTACTAGAAAACTTTCTGGAAATAAATGGAAATATCACACTAACCAGCTGGTCCACCATTAATGAAAAACGCTCAATCTTTTTAATAGAAGCATTAATATTTGAATGCTTATATATGTTTATGGAATCTCTGACTCTTTCTTTCAGTGTTGAAGTGACCTGATATTCACAGAGCACTACATAGTACAGGATGAGAGTCTCTTAATTATTGTTGTTCCCAGTTTGACAAAAGTGCAGGTTTGCAGAGTGGACGTGTTGTTCAACGTCAGACAGCTTTTAGTGATATCTGTTTTTAGCACGGTTCAACTCAGCTTCTGTAACTGTGTCCCTCTAATGCCGTGATGCTGCTATACAAACACCTATAAATGTGCAATAATATGAACACAGATTGGCAGATAGTAGCAAAAATTACAGATGTGTCAATATATGGATGAGAAATAATTAGATCCACAAAGGTCTGATTGTTCTTACATTAAAACAACAGGCTTATTGTTTGTCCTTTCCATTCCTGGAGGATTAGGCTGCAAATGCCTCAGTGCCATGTGCAGAGCCTTCTGCATGCAAATGGTTTCAGCAATAACACCTGTCCCTGTCAAGCTGTGCCGGGAAAGTGTGCATTGGGGTGTTTAAAAATGACACCATGACAGTTGAGATCATCTAACATACTCAAGGTAACATGCTCCTGGCTTAATCACAAGGGGCTGGAGCCAGGGCATAATCAGTGATGGGTCCTTAACTGCAGGATTTGTTCCCCGCCTCGGTTCATTGGAGCCTGAATCTTGCTGATTTCTCAGGCATGACGCAAGACCCATTTGTTCTCTGAGGCTTTTCCAGAAGGAAGAAATAAAATGAGCAGAGTTTTCAGGTGGTTTGACAGGTGATCTGGAAAGTCATTGTCAGGTTTTCTTTAAAAGTAGTGCATAAGTCTCTGTAAATACACGAGTGGGAAGGCAGAAGCAGTTTCCAGCACAAAGAAACAGCTCACTGCAGATCGAACTAAACTCCATGTAAAACATTTTATAAGGTTCTAGGGACACAAAACTTTTCTAAAACTTTAGAAACACTCTCCTGGTCATGCTTGTTTCAGCTACTTATCTCTTATATCTGATTAACTAATACTGCAGTATATGGACAGCTCATAAGCAAGATGTTCTGAAAGGCAGTGCTCTCATGATTAATTGAAGCCCTATTGACTAACTTAGTTTGCCTGAGATTGAGAATTGGGCATTTAGCTTACCTGCACAAGAAATGGTCTATTTTTTGAATAACGTGGTGTTTTTTCTTTATTTGTTCACTACTTTTAAATATACTTAAATAAATATTTGTTTACCTTTGGAATAGAAAAACTTTGAGAGTCTCTTTTGTGCCCAAAAGCACTCACAATCAGGTATGCTTTGTAGAAATGAAGCAGCAATCAGTGCTTGTCCTATAGAATGAGAATACTTAAAAAAAACCTGAGTGGAGGATTGTGAGGACAGTGGGCCTTACAGCCCGTGTATTACAGAAATATAGCTATTCACTTCTTAATTGACAGCCAGCTCTAATTGAAAGCTTGACTTACTGCCTAATCTTGCAATACAAGGTAGTGAATTTTTATTTAAATTCCCACAACAGCGCTGAGTATAAACACAGTATAGAAGACACAGCACTATTAAGGTCTTTTGGATTCAGGTTTTCTAAATGGATCTGTCAGAGGAAGAATATCTTTTTCTCAGAGCTGTCCTGCTTATGACAAGGCCTCTAAAAAACCTTATACCCCAAACAAAATACCCTCCACATTTAATAGCTAAATTTGACTGTAGAGTATTTTGTTTACTTAGCCTGATTATAGCTAGTAAAAAATTTATCACACTTTCCAATAATGTGGGTACTGAATTGCTTGCAGAGTGCATGATAAAAATCAGAGGTGTTTATTTTATGAGTTATTCTCCACTAGCTGCTGTTATTCTCAAGTGAGGCTGTATTTAAAAATGTTAGTGAAGACAAAAAGCCCAACTTTGTCATTTTTCAGAAGTTTGCTCGTTTTACGTCTGAGTATATTAGGAACCAGGGCACACAGAGAGGCACTGCATGCCACTGATTTCATTTTTCTTTTTGCATTGCTCTGACAGCAAGGTCATTTATCTTTTGGATAAGGAATAAGAAGCAAAAAATGGAAAAAAGCAAGCTATTTCATTTGAAAATTGTGTTGTGCATTCTTGAGAACATTTTGCCACTGTCTACTGCTAATTTTTATTCCACCACAAGTCAGTGCACTCCTCATCAATAAGTCAGCTTGGTGATAGGTTTGGCAGTGAAGCCTAAGCATTGGTGGGCATGATCAAGTAGGTTAGGATTACTTGCATTGTAACTTCTTATTTTTAATTCATATGGGACTAAAAAAGCAAGGAAAAAAAAAAGGTTTCTCTTACTTGTTTATTGTTGAGTAGATCCAAAGGAAGCAGTTGGCGGGGAGAAGAGAAGCCTCAGGGGCGACCTTATCACTCTCTATAACTGCCTGAAAGGGGTTTGTAGCAGCATGCTCTGCTTGGATTCTGGGCAAGCAACTCGAACAATGCCTTACTTGCAAGGCCATCAGTGGTGGGCTGAGAGGGGCGTCATGGGTTGGTTTTTGCTGTTGAATTATACTAAAACCCATCTGGCACACCAACTTCAAATCAACATCCCGGTGATGAGGCAAAGATTTGGCAGATAAGTTGCTAAACTGACTTGGAGGCATATGACTGGCAGTTAACCCCTTTACCCTGTGAAAGTTCACTGTCCATGGGGTAGGTTTTTCTAACAGATTTCTCCTTGGGGTGTGTGGAGATTCCTCCCTTGGTTTTTGGGTATGCCCACCAAAGATACTCCCTGAGGTTAAGAGAAAGAGATTTGCCCATGATCATTGGTATGGGTGAGTTTCCTCAATCTCTAATAATTGTTTCTTTTTGTTAGATTTAATATAATTACTTTAATATTGCTTTGATACAGTGCACCATGCTGTCTTATACTATAATAGTGGCTTTAGATTTTATGTTGTATAGTAAATAATTCTGATTACGTTCTTTTTGTCTAATCATTTATCACAATAAATAATTCATTTTCTGTAAATAAATCTGATTTGCCATCATTAAAACCTGTGGGACAAAAGTTGTAAAACTTAAACTGTTGGCAAACTCTGGGTAGGACTGGATCCAGCCAGATCCAAGCTCCTCTTTCTGAGGAGGGGTTTAGAAAGCAAGGGTGTCCTTTTCTGCACCTCGTGACTCAACAGGAGGGCTTCTCGAATAAACTTTGTCTGGAGCTCCCACTCTACCTGCAGCAGAGGTTGTAGCCAGCTGGTGTCAGACTCTCCTCCCAGAAAACAAGTGACAGAATGAGAGGACATAGCCTCAAGCTGCACCAGGAGAGGTTCAGGCTGGACATTAGGTAGAATTTCTTCATGGAAAGAGTGATTAAGCCTTGGAATGCACTGCCCACAGAGGTGGTGAAATCACCACCCCGGAAGTGTTCAAGAAACAACACAGCACTTAGTGCAATTGTTAATTGATGAGGTGCTTTTCAATCTAAGGTTGGACTTGATGGTCTTGGATGTCTTCTTTTCCAACCTTAACGATTCTATGGTTCTGTGGAAAGCTCACCCTTTTCTCTAAGAAACATAATTTTCTTGAAGGTAATATTTGTTATGATTTGACATATCACAAGTAGTAGAAATCAGTGCATTGGAATGAGTGGAATGCATTATAGTGTGCATAAAAAGAAGGAAAAATAAAAGGAAAAAGTTGGGCTTCAAAGCAAATAATAGAATAAGAAGTGAAATATCTCATTTCAAGACTTGCTTCCAAATATCTTAGAGATTTTTTCAAACAAGGTAAAATTATTCTACCCGGTTCCTGCTGCTTTCTTTCAGACAAGGTCCTTGAACTGTGAGATTCCACAACAGGGGTATGAGATGGCAAGTGTTCACTTCTATCCATTCCCAACATGTCTCGTCCACAACAGCTCTCCAACAACTTCCATTTGGAAATCAGAAATTAACATGAAAATATACCTCTTTTAGGGTAAGAAAGGGGAAAAGGTATTTCATGTAAGAGTTTAAAGTTTCAGATTTAATCTCCTTCAACCTCCCTCTTAAACTGAAATGCAATAAACTTTCTGAAGGCTCTCACAAAGAAAAGGAAAAAGGACTGGAACAGACTATTGGGGTAGTCAGTACTCTTGCCTTGAACGGCAAGGATTTAGATAAAACAGAAAGTTCTATCCTAACAGCTTGTAGACACTTGTATTTTCTAATTAGACACATTTTGTCTGAATATTCTCTGTAAATTCTTTTTCCTGCACTGAAAAGCAATAAACATGAGTAACTAACAGAAAACTTGTTATTTATTGAACTCATAGGCATTTGCAAATAAAATGAAGTGCTAAAACTTACAAAATTTGTGAAGTTACATCTATAAGTCCAGAAAAGTTTACTGAAATGTCCTGAAATCCTCTAGAGTATTCAAAATCAGTATTTCAAGTAAGGTACATACCTGCATTCCTTTTTTTTCAGTCAGAACCCAGTACTTCTGCTTGAAAGTCTATTGAGAAAATACAGGTCAGAACCAGTTTGAAATGTTTATAATGGGAAGACAACCAGAGCTTTTCACATAACAAGTGATTGATAGTGAATATAATACAAGATTGCAAAGTCTACTCAGGCATGTTTTATTTTTTTTTACTTTTGTAAAACACTGAGAAGTGTGAGTTTTTACATTCACTTTTTTTGTTGTTGCTTTAACAAATACTTCTAAAAATTCACACAAATAAGACATATTCTCTATTTTATTTTAAAACAGTTCTCATGCATATGGATGGATAACAGGCAAATTGTAACTCTTTTTCAGTCAGTCATTTCCTTGGCATCCAGCATCCAGTCTCCATCTTGAGTTCCTTCTCCTTATCTGTATGTTGTTTTCTCATTCTATTTCATGTCACACAGCTTGGAGTTGATTATTGATATCTGTCTCAGATATCATTACCTCTATCACTGATTTCTGGACTAGAAACTTTGACCCTTTCATTTATCTCCATCAACACATTTTCCTTCCTGCAGCAGTTCTTCTCAGCGGAAATATGGTGCTGTGCATTCACTACCAAGTCATACAGGAAAAGAAGTTTAAGCACTGGCAAACATACACGTCTCATCTCTGTGTTCTGCATTAGTGTAGAAACACATACATACAACCACTGAAGACTAAAAATAGACTACAAACATTAAACTTAGGCACTTTTGAAAATATTTCCCGTGACATACTGTGGGCCTCAAAAATCTGAAGTGTTTGAGTTACTAAAGCTGAATTTGGAAGGATTACCTGTAATCCTAAAGCATTTAAATCAAAGAACTGATGACTTGCACTCTACCTAGGAATGTAAAACTCAAGTAGGGCTAGATGATGACTGACACAGCTGTTTGCTCATTATCCTTCAACCTTGTACTCGTGCTATGCTACAAGCGCCATTCTACCCTTTGAAATTGTCTTGCCAGCGGCTTTTAAACCAGAGTAATGAAGAAAAAAAATATTTTCTTACAGAACTTTTGAAATTACCTTTTACATTCTGGATCAGTGGGGTTTAATGCAATGATTTAAAAGAGTTGGACCAATTTAAGAACCTGTTCAATCAGCAACTCCTTTGATGAATATTCCTCTTACACTTATCTTAAAATTGGATTTCATAGCTATCTATTGCCTGCAACTTAGAATCATGCAAGCACTTGGCATAGACTTGTGTGAGGTTTGTAATTTTTTGGGGTAGATTCAACCTCTAGTTTATGGCTGCAAGGTTCTTTGCCAGAGCCCAAAGCTCCAATAGTAATCTGCTTTGAGAGGAAGATGCAGCTTCCTTGCATGAGATAACATTGAAGAAGGACTTTCTGAAGGTATATCAGTCAAATATGAGAACTGGATGCAGCATAACTGTAGGCTGTATGAATCTGCCAGGTGTCTTCCAAATACAGTGGGAAGAGAGATGTAAAACCCATGGGTAGAATAGTCTCACCTCAGGCTTTGTAACAGTTAGAGAACAGCTTTGCACACATCTTATGCCTCTGCACCCTCTACCTATCGTGCGAAACTCTAAAATAATTTGATATTTGTGGTTGGGCTATTCCTCTAAAAGAGAGTATGAGAAAAGTTTTGCCTTAGAAAGTGGAGAGAGAGAGAGAGAGAGAGACAGAAAGAGAATAAGAGCTATCTAGTGGTGTATACTGAATTTTAAAGCCACGTTAAAGAAGCACAAATGGCATAGGCATTAACATAATACTGTCCAGTACACTTTTTATAGTCCTGAGCAAAGGCACATAGAGCATCTCATAGAGCTAGGTGATGCTAGCAGCCTTTTCCTAGCCAAATACAAACAGTTAGATTGAATTTTGTATTGCTGTTCCATGGTTGTTAAAATAGTGACTCTGAAAAATTATATTTTCTTAAAGGATATGCTTCTTTAGGGCATACTTTCATAATTTACCAAAACCAGCTATAACTGAAGTCCACTCAAATCCATTAATTAAAACTATTGGAGCACCTGTCAGTTCCTTCTTCATAATTATGTTCCCTGTAGAGCTGTTAAAACAGGTAGAAAAAAACTTGGACTGTATTTTTGCATAGCTAAAATAACTATTTGTCTTGTGCCAGGATATTTATAAGTGTTAATTACCCAGTCTGACATTCAGATTCCAAGTTGATTTTCAGGAGTCAGATTTTAAAGTTCTGGTTAGCAGATTTTAAGTTAAGGACAAACAAATGAAAATTAGTTTTTGGTTTTAAACATGAAATATCACCATGAGAGTTTCATTCAGCAAAATTCTTGAATAATCACGTAGAAGACCCATCCATCCAAAACCTTTACTAATCTAGATTAGCCAGAATATCATGAGACTATGTGGGTCCTTACTTCCCTTGCAAGAGAACAGTACTTTTGCTCTCATGTATAATGGCTCAGTCTTGTATGAGATTCAGAACTTGCATTAGATCTGCCAATACCACAGAAAGACTGAGAGTGGATGAGGGGAAAACAATTAGAGTCATCATAAAAGCTAGATAACTGTGCTACTCACATTTAAGATTTCTCTCATAGATGACTGACCACCAGGATTTTAAAACAAGGCTCATCACATTTCTCTCCTGGGCTTTATAACCATTTTTATATATTTCACCATTATTCCAGATGTATGCTGCCATCTAGATTCTCTTAATATGTGAGAGCTGAAAAAAATTTTACACTCTGGTGTCTAAGAGACCTTCAGATCATGAAACATTTTATTTATTGGCTTACTGGGAAGCAATATATAGTACGTTCTGCAAACAGCAGCAACTGTAGTGGCATGGCCATGAAACTAGTTGCCAGGTTGCAGCAGGTTTAGGTCCCTTCCCTTTATAAAAGTTAGGTTTCTTCTGGGTATATACAAAGGTGCAATCTCATCATCCTTAAAGTCTGTACATGAATTCAAGTTAATTTAAGGCTATTTTTAGAGGTGGAGAGAAATTAGATGTCCCAGGCCATGATGAATTTCAGTGTCAAAGCACCTACTTTTATCACAGCTAGTGATGAGGATTGTCCGATTGATTTATTTTAAAATAGAAGGTTTTCAATTGCAATCTATTGCAATGTATTATTTATTTTATTTCATGTAAGTTTTTAAAAAGAACCCCAGCATACTCCCCCTGCTCCCAAAATATGTAGTGGAACATGTCTATGTAATTGCATTGGGTTTACATAGCCAGGTTTTTGTAGCTCGGGGGCTACAGGCATCTGGGCTTCTGTGAAAAGCTGCCAAAAGCTTTCTCCATGTCCGGCAGAGCCAATGCCAGCCGGCTCAGAGATGGACATGCTTCTGGCCAAGGCTGGGCCCATTAGAAATGATGGTGACAGCTCTGTGACAACATATTTAAGAAGACGAAAAAAAAAGTGATTGCACAGATGTAATTGTGGTCAGAACAGAATGGGGTGAGAATATGGGAGAGGAACAACCCTGCAAACACCAAGGTCACTGAAGGAGGGGCAGGAGGTGCTCCAGGCACTGGAGCTGAGAATCCCCTGCAGCCTATGGTGCAGCCCAAGGTGAAGCAGCTGTGCCCCTGCAGCCCATGGAGGAGACCCATGACAGAGAAGGTAAGAGGAGTCTGTGAACCCGTGGAAGGCCTGTGCTGGATCAGTCTCTTGGCAGGGACCTGCAGACCCATGGAGAGAGGAGCCCATGCTGGAGAAGGTTTCCTGGTAGGACTTGTGAACTGTTGCCTGTGGAATGAACTCACACTGGAGGAATTCATGGAGAATTTTCTCCCATGGGAAGGGAGGAAATCCATCCTGGAGCAGGCGAAGGAGTCCTCTCCCTGTACAGCAGCAGGGACAACATGTGATGAACTGACCTTAAACCCAATTCTCAATTATCCTGTGCTGCTGGGGAGGAGTAGGTGGAGCTTGGAAATGAGGGAGGGGTAGGCAACAAGGTGTTTTTAATATTTATTTTACATCTAATTATCCTGCTCTGATTTTGTTAGTTATAAATTCAGTTAATATCCCCAAGCTGTCTGCTCTGCCCATGATGGTATTTGATGAGAGATCTCTCCCACTCTTTATCACAATCAATCAATCTTTTGTTGCATTTTCTCTCTCCTGTCCAGTTGCAGGGGCGAGTGATAGAGCAGCTTTCGTGGGTGCCTGGCATCCAAACAGGGTCAACCCACTACAGTAATTCAGATTTTTAAGAGACAGGCAGGGGCCCTCGAACCTGAAAGGCACACTTTTCTACTAGGTATAGGATGAATGCTTTTAAGACAATATTATCTTCAAAGCCAGCTTGGATGGGGCTTGGAGCAATCTGAGCAGCTAGTGGATAGTGTCCCTACTCAAGGCATGGGGGTTGGAACGAGGTGATCTGTGAGGTACCTTCCTATCCAAGTCACTCTATGATTCTATGATTTCGATGGTACCAAAACCACAATAAACATTTCTCATTTTAAGCATAAGAAATATCAAAAGCCAGCAATAGTCCTAAAAAGCACTTAGTCATAATGAATGCTATTGATGCTCACAGTATGAGTCAACAGAAAAACCCCAAAGCTTACTCTCAGAGTGATCAGTATGATAAATGGTTCCAGTTAGCTTTGATGATCCTTCTTCACAACTTTCTGACTTGGAAACACTTTACATGTTCAAAAACGGTCAATGACTCACTCCACAGTCATTAAACAAAAATCAGTATTTGCAGAGATCTTCAGTGCTGTAAGAAAGCTAATTTTCATTTGCATCAAAATGTAAGACATATAAAAGAGTAAATTTATATCACATCAAAATAAGCTGCGTATCTATATTCAGTGACATGCTGTAATTCTAAACTATTGACAGCTTCCATGGATCACTTTTTGATGATGTCCATCTTTATGGTGCATTAGTTTTGTAATATATACCCTTCAATGAAGCATTTAAAACCATTCTCCTCGATGTCATACAAAGATGACGTTATTATCATTATCTAGCTACTCTTTGACTAACTACTTCTATGATGTAAAAATGTCGTTTTAAGTAAGCGTAATTTCTGCCTTTTTGTATCATAGGTATTTGTTTCTGTGGCCATGATCAGTAATCAAGAGTGACTATAGTCAGCTAAGACAGACATTAAACATCAATCATTATTCAATATAGAGCTGAACATGTGATGTAAGTAATTTGCAGAAAGCACGTCCACTTTTTTTAACATGTATAAAAATGAGGTTTTTGCAGACATGAAAGACAATACCACTTGCATTCTTCCCAGTTTTCTGTGTAAAAATGCATGAGATGTGAAGACAAAATACCCATACCTGAGAAATGCAAGCAAAAATGGTGTAAATTGTCATATCTATACTGAAAAATACAACCTTTCTTGAAGATGATTACACTTTCACATAGCCCAGAAGAGAGGTCAAAGTGGGGTAAAATAAAAAGTGGTTGTATTTCCTCAAGCTATATTTCAACCTATATTCTGCTCACATATGACCTGAAAATGAACTGCCCAAGCACAGCACCTAGATTTTTACAAGATGATAATTTCTGTTCTTACAGGTAAAGTTGGATTAGTAAGTGCCATGTTAAAGTACAAAATCTCCACTTCTGGCTCTCAGACTTCACATAAATTTGCTGTAAATTGCACAAATATTATAAAAGTTGTGTGTCATCTCTATGTCTGTTTTGCTGCTTGGCAGAAAGACATAGACCTGTACCCGTCAAAGGAAATTTCTCCAGTACAGCATCCATATCCTACCAGTATGGAAAAATTACATTTTGGTAAAAATATTAAGCCTACTTCTGATCTGACACAAAATATCAGAAAGATTATGTTTCCAAAAATACAGTAGCTAATATTATCTGCTTTGTCTGCAAAAGTGACTGAGCAATGGAACAGATTTCCCAGAGAAGTGGTGGAGTCTCCCTCACTGGAGATACTCAAGAACCATCTGGATGCAACCCTGTGCCATGTCCTCTGGGTTGACCCTGCTTGAGCAGGGAGGTTGGATCAAATGACCTACTGTGGTCCCTTCCAACCTGACCCATTCTGTGTGAAAATGATTATATTGATCAAGTGAAAAACTGTCCTTGAAATCAGCAAATTTTTGTTTCTCTACCTCAGCATGTTAGTTAGAAAAGAGAGTGGAAAATACTATTTCAACTTATATTATAGCGAATATATATAAATCTGTGTATTAGATTTTGTCAGAACTTCTATTTGTGCTTAGATTGTAATATAAATAATAATACCAATTGAGAATGTATTTGTATTTTGTTTCTTAAGAATAATTTTTCAGTACAAAGGTTCTCTTGGACACACTTTATATTAAGAATACATTTTTAAGTAGGTTATCAATTTTCAACAATTGTTATTGCCACTGGTTAATTGCACGTTACAGCATCTGACTGGAGAAAGTTTGGTTATGAAACAGATTGATAAGCAGTTGCAACACATTTTGCAGATGAGCTTATATGTAATTAAAGCACATGGGCTGCACTCCACAGTATGCTTATTACAATCTAAGTTAATTATTTATTAAACTTTTTCAAATTGAACTGTTATAATGAAGTACAAATTGCACCATTAGTCACAGATAGTGCAAAGACTATAAGTGCAAATTTAGTTGCAACACTTAGTTTTTTATGAATTTAAGGATCTATCAGTTATAGAAAGTTATTCGTAAGACAAAGTTTAACTTTAGTGATTTTATAGTAGCATAGAATATCTGCTTCCAACATGAAAGTAATGGGACTGTGCACTCCAAATTTAAAGGATTTGTATTAAGGCCATCTAGAACTGTATATGAAAATCAAAGAGGGGACAGCACATTTCATGGTCAGTAGTTAGATTACTATTGCAGGCAGTGGGCTTATGGCATTGAAATATTTGAACCAGAAACACTTTCTTTCCATGATCTTCTGCAATTCATATAAATATGTTTACTTTTCAAGATATTCCAGTACATAAATTTTCATTTTGACGGGTACCAATACTGCTCATCTATTTTTCTGTTCAATCAAATCATCTCAGTAGAATACACTTTTGTCAAAAACCTCTGAGAAAGCTCATTTTATACCTGTGAAGAAAGAAAATGGAGCTGCAATGTTATTCCTTGCTCTGAGGAGAAAATTCATCTTTTCAGCCTTTTTTTTTTTTGGCAGTTCTAGTCACTTCCTTGACAAATACACTTACTATAGCTTATATTGTAGAAGCCTATCACGAAATCCACTCAACCTGTGTTACTGCCTTCCCAGCAGCACAAACTCAGGGTGTTGAAATTCAGGGGAAATCTGGTAACTTTCAGTGAATCTTTGTGCATAATCTTCTTTCTAATTCCTTCCCAATCAGGTGGTGTTGATCATGGCCAAAAATTACACTCTTAAGTTTTTTGTAGCATCTGGTGTCTATAGTACCATAAAGTCTGAGGTAAGTCTCATCCAATCTTCTTTCATAACTTGTTTGATAGTTTAAATAACTTCACAAGGATAAAAGGCAGTTGTGAAATTCTTTGAAAGTACATGTTAATTCCAAAAATGTCTGAGTTTGTTCAGATGTGGATTATTGTTATAGGTCCATCTCTTGTCATATTTTAATTAATTTTTCAAACTGAGACAGAGAAAAGGGAAACATTTGTTTAAATAACATAACCAAGAGGAAAACCAGACATTCTTCACATGAAAACTTCACCTCCTTACATCTTAATCCAGATCCCAAATTCACTCATATGGTTTACATAAAAAAATATATGACATTTCCCACAGTCAGAGCAAAATGAAAGTTGAAGTGACCTCAGCTGACTTAGATCAAACAGGTCTAACACTGGATTTCTTGGAATAGAAAATGTACAGTCGTCACAAACATTTTCATTTTTCCCCTCACTCTCCTCCAGAAAATAATTATTTTGATAGTAAGAATTATTCTCAAAAAGAAACTTCACACATAACCTTAACATCACAGTAGTCATGGTAACCTGATCTTAACAGTAGGACATCTTGATAAAAAAAGCTACAAGCTACAAAGATGGTCTTTTGAGCAGTTCTGAAATAACTTCTCTAAGGTAAATGGTGATGAAATCTTTGTTCCTGTTACGTGGTTGGAGCTGTTTCCCTCTCTGTGGGAAAGCAGTGTGTTTGCTCTAAACCCATTTCAAAGTGTTTATTTTAGCTACATATTTTTGGTTTTTTTTCAGTGCAGGGTAAATATTGAGTAACTCCTACAGTGTATATCACACTGGAAGATTTCCACCTTCCTGTTTATTCTTTTGCATCTGTGGGTTCCCCTATAATGAAGAAAAAACCCCAACATATGTGAAGTGGTGATTTCTAGAAGTATTTCCATTTCTTTCTAAGGGTGGCCACTTAGATGTTAAAATCCAAATTTCCCAAGTTGCCTCATGTTCAACACGAGTGAAATTTTATATTCAGCTATCTTTGAGTCTCTGGTTTGAATTACTTATTTCAGAAAGTGTAATTCCTAACAGAATTTCGTTTAATGGATGCTGAGATAAGAACCTTGTCACCTCAGCTGTCTGTAGACTACCTAAGCAGGACCCAGAAACTTTCAATTCAATGAGGTTAAAAGGTAACCTCCTCTTGATTCCTTAAAGTTGACTTTTCATTTCATTCACAAGCTTACAAATTAATTATAAGTGATTTTTTCACTAGACAAATCACTTTCCCTGAGTTTTGGGAGAGTCATGAAAAGACATTCAGACAATATTGAAATAGTTATCACATTATTAAGCAAATACTCTTACTTTAAAACTCATTTATTATCGGAAAACCTATTGAAACTTATAAATCTAAAGGTTTATCACAGTCATTGATTTTTTTTTTTTCTTCTTCTCTATATTTACAAATCTCTTTCATTTTCAGGTTCAATAGTCAGAAAAGGCTGAGAATTTTTTATATTACAACCTGGATTCTACATCTAGTTAATTTGTAAAATATATTCCTTCAAACTCAAAGAGAAATGGGCTGCTGTACATCATACTCACCATTGCTCAAATTTATTGGACTATGAGGACATGTGTGAAATTTTGTACAGTATTTTAAGTGCTTAATTTTCTTCAGCTCTTACATAGATAATGGGCAACACAGAGACCAATCCTCAGCTGGTAAAAATTGCAGTAGACTGGGCAGGATGGCAATGTGACAATTAACACCTGCTGGGGTCTGTCCCTGGAAAGCCATCTCTTCAGAAATAACTATCCCTGTGCTGTCAGTATAAAGAAATTCTTTTTTTTTCCTACTCCTAAAAAACCTCCAACAACTTCTTAGTCAAAAGAATGTGCCTTAATTTCTTTTTTTTGCCTCTTCTGAAAGAAGAAATATTACATGAAAATGAGATGTCAACTCTAATCTTGGTGGAGATTGTTTTGCTTGGCATTGTTCTCTCAATTTTTAAAGGATTTTCTAAACATTTTAAATTTTGTGTTGTTATTTTTATTTTGTTTTGTTTGGAGTTTTTTGTTTGTTTGGCTTGTTTTTTTTGCATTTTCATTTGCTAGCTCAAACTAAGGATTTTTGGGGCCATGATTTTCACAAGTGGTTCACATATTTTTACTACTTGCCTAACATTTTCTGAGAAGATTGCTGACACAACAACATTATGACAAGGGGCAATGGTTTTGAACTGAAAGAGGATGGATTTAGATTAGACATAAGAACGAATTTCTTTTACAAAGACAGGGGTAAAGCACAGGAACATGCTTCCCAAAGAGGTGGTAAATGCCCCATCCCTGAAAACATTCAAGGTCAGCAACCAGATCTAGTTGAAGATGTCTCTGCTTACGGTAGCGGCATTGGACTAGATGACCTTTAAAGATCCCTTCCAACTCAAACTATTCTACAACATTCATAGAAACAGATTCCCTGCTAAAGTTTTTGATTATAAACAGTAAAAACAACAGAAGAACTGTCATGAGAATTTAAAAAAAAATATGGTCCATATGTTTCATAACTAGTGAGGAAATAGAAATAATTAGCATTTCCAAAAATATATTTGTATAAACTAATCTGTTAACTACTTTTTGAGATTCAGAATGACCAACAGCAATATGTATATGCCACTAAGAATGCAAATGAAAAAGAGAGTGCTGAAGATATTGCTTCCTTTGCACTACAAGATTTCAATTTAAAGCATGAGTTTGCATTCCTAGAAACCCTGGTATTGCAAACTTGTTAGAGTCTGAATATATGTTGGAAAGTACTGAGCTTATGCAGAGTGCTGTGGTCACAGCGCTAGACTAATGCAGAATGTGCAGTTATGACAACTTTCATAATTGGCCCTTTGCTCCGACACATTTTCTGTCCTGGCTAGTTGTGAAATTATGTCATTATATCCTTTGGAATGATTTTGCACATTCTTTCCAAAATATAACTATGATATTAACTATTTCTCTCTCTCTTTGCATGCTCTTTGGGCTGTTTCTCCTGGCAATGCAGAAGTAGTTGCCAGCTGTTTAAATAAACAATATGTCTATATCTGACCTGTTTTTCAGAACTTAATTAATTACTGGTGTTTTTAATGGTGCATGAGGCAGAAGAGGATCCTTTATGTGGGAGTCCCGCCCCTGGAAATAGCGGCTGCCACTTACCCGGACTCCTCCTTCGATAATGAGAGCTCCACCTTAGAGGCGGGCCAGGAGGAGGATACCGTGGTCTGATGGGGCGTGCCCAGGTCCAGGGACTTGCCCACACTTCTAGAATCCTCCCAATCCCCAAGCAGTTTATTGGTTAAGTTAACTTATGTTTACTAATAGACTCATTGCCTAGGCAATTGAGATCTAGAAGGTTCTGTTAGGTTCGGCTGTTCATTGGTTTGCTGTTAATGTACCCTCCCCCCAGTATTTTCAATTGGACCCTCAGATCTTGCCCCTCCCCTGTCCAGGTACCCCATTGGCTGTATTCCCCAGCTCCTCCCAGTTTTCCCTTCCCTTATAAGGTCCTGCACACCCTTGGAGCCTCGGAGTTCTTCCTCCGCTGCTCTCCCGCCCGGATCCCCGTTCCTACACCCCCAATAAAGGAGATCTTGGAGGAAGCCCCTCTCGCCTCTGTCTCTCGCCGTCTTCCCTGTGGATTGCTTGTTGGAGCTACCTCACCTCTACGTGAGTCACCCACGTGCGGTGCCCGGGTTGCGTCTCCAAGGAATCCCTGGACGCTTAGGGGTCTGCGTCCTTCGCAAGACTTCAGGGGCTCAACAGGCGGTCAAACCGCAACACCTTTATGGATTGTAACAGGTGTCTTGAGAATTATTCAAATTCTCACCCTGGTTTACAGCCATTGAAATGCCATTAAAAGCAAGGCAACTCCTCCCCGCAGTGCTAAACAGTTCTTTAAGCTTCATTCTTGACATTACCCATTGATAGCAGAAATTTGAAACACCAGCAGAGTGCCAAAATCTGTAACTCTTTGTATGAATTTGATGAAATTATCACAAGACAGAGTAAATAACTTAAGCCTCACAACAGACTGGAATTCCAAAGAAGTTTGTTTGCTCTGTCTGAAAACAGATCGTTGCAGAAGAACATCAACTTAACACAAGGAAGAAAAGGCATCACTGGCTCTGCAATGTGTACTGACTGGATTATTTGACTGAAGTCAGGTTTATTGCCAACAGGTAAATAAACAAACCTTAGTTCTAGTGATCACTTACTTGTCTCTCACAAATGTCTGACAAGCATGAAAGCCAAACATAATTCAAGTTCTTTAATACTCTATCGGAACATAATTTCTCTGTTGTTTAAATGTTTTATTGTCTGCATTTTAGAGGTGTATATGTGTTCCTTGTAATCCAAAGACTATTTTTTCACAAACAGTCCTCTTTCTCCCTTACCAATTGAGCTGTCATTGCTTATGTTAGTGAAAATTCTTTCCCCCATTTTAAATTAATGTTTTCTGCAAAATGTTATTTTATTTTCATTCAGTTTAAACCATGTTGAAATTACAAGTAGAATTTACATCCGTCTCCAGCATGGCATGGCAGACAACTAAACCAAATTTACTTTATTTAATTCTCACAGGAATTTATATTTTTCAAGTAGCTGATGCTTGAAAATATCCTCATGTATCAACTGAAGAACTGATTATAAACAGCTTGAAAAAGCTGATAATTTTCTTTGGGATAGCAAACAAAGTGAAGCAACATGTTTGCAAGGTTAAATTGCAGAGTACACACACCTGAGCTAATGATAATGCTTTGGTGCTTTACCAGGACAGCCTATTTACCACTTCCTTTGCAATGGAAAATATTAAGTCAATATGAGCTGATAAACAATTTATATATATGAGAGTGCATATGTGTGTGTGTGTCTATACAGAGGTTGAAACAAATATATTTTCTTCCACCAAAAGTAGAAATGCCAACAATTAAAAAAAAAAAAAATCACGCAAACATTTTTAAAGAAGTTGCACCTACCCAATATTCTTCCAGTTGAGGGGCAAGAAAAAGGAGCATAAAAAATTTCCCATTGTCAATATCACATCTGAGGTCAAACAAGTAAACACGACGTTCTAGAAGCATCAACATCTAGAAATTACTCTTACAACCATCACTGAGTTTCTATACGTGTGGTTCTAATTTCCACCCAAAGTCCCAATAGTTTCAACGAAAGCTGAATGTGAAGCCAAAAGGCTGCAGAATGCCTTACTTAAATATTGGTCTACCACCAGCACCTTCTAATGAAGCAGCAGGAAGAATGCAAAGGAGTCCTTAGCATCGGCATAGTTTTCTTTAGTGCTGGGATACATTTGCTTGTATGGCTACCATCCCATTTCTGTTAATGATTCTGGGGACAGTGAAAAGGACCTCCATGCCTATCAGGTTCAAGCACCTTTATGCATTATAAATATATAGTTACAGTCAGTGGTTACTCTCTGGTATATTGCAGCTCATATAAATTGTTACTGGAGTAGCACAGAAATAGAAAGTAAGAACTCAATAGGCATTTTCTTTTCCCCTGCTCACCTTTTGCTGGTCTTGATCCTACAAATGATTTGCAATAATAACTTTATAGGTGTGCTTAGTAACTGCCTCTGTGATGCTGCTTCTGTGAATGAAGATACTCTTTGAAGTCAAGTATTTGCAGAATCACCAGCTTAGATAAGAAAACCTTCAGAGTTTCTTGTTAATCACATCTCTGTTTGATGTGATTAACAAGAAAAGAACAATGAATTGAATTCTGTATTTACTTTTCTTACAATCTAGTGTTCTTGTTCAGAAAATGGCTCTGTGCAGGCAGACCTCTTGTACCTTTACCTGAACCCTTTTGGCTCCCTCTGAATGTATATGTAGGCTTTAAAAAGGCTGTTTCAAAACAGGAAGAAAAATGGGAAGAAAAACTGACTTCTTGCATCCCTGACCATTCAGTGTTAACACCAATTGTCATTAGAGGAGCAGGGCAATTTTCCTGTTTTAGAACAATTAAATGTCAAATGCCAAGATTAGACAAAACTGTTTAGGGGCATCATTTCAATTTCTGTTTCCTCTTCAAAGAAAAGAAAAATTTTAACAATTTAGCTTTAGACAACTTAATCTTTCTCTTACTATTTTTCAAAAAGCTCATTTAAGACAAGGAATTAATTTCCTTTGAGCGGTAAAAACAGCAGGAAGTGATTTTTCCATGAGGAGAAATTTGTATAATAAATTATTTTCAGTTACTGTAGTAGTTTACTTATATAATGGATCTAAATACAGTGTAGCCTTCCTCTTCACCTTTCAACTGGTCCGACCCAAAGATACATGAAAACAGTTTTGTCTTGCTATATGGCTCTTTAAATAAAGGGATATCTAAAAGTTCAACTGAAAGTCTAAATGCTTAACATGGAAACACTTCTTTGCAGCTGAATTGTCCCTGGGTATGGTACAATGCACTAAGTTTGAAATAAAATGTAACATGGAGAGCAAACTTACAATTAGAATAAACAAGCAAATAAATGTATGTAAAAAAGAGTCTCTTGAGAGATTTTTTCCCACAGACTCTGAGGAAAATAACAGTGTCATGCTTTTTAACATGTTGTTTTTTATTACTGAAATGTTTCTCAAGGCAGAAGACAAAAAGGGTACTTGCATCTTCTAGCTTTGCAATTCTTTGGGGGAAAAATCTTTGCCTATCTAGGTGTGTGTAATGCATCTCTTCTAATACAGATAAGCAGTTGTGTTGCAGTGTGGCAGTGTAGAGGAACAGGGCAATGTGGTGTCAGGAAGCGTATTAGCAGCATTTGGAGGCAAGATCAAGAATGGAGAGTACTGCTTCACCGGACTTCTATGTAAACATACCAATTTCATTGTCTTGTAAGAAAGGTGAAAGTTTTCACAGGGTGAAAGATGCACCCTGCATTCATACGGTTGTATTACGTCTCATGTACCTATTAGACAGCTCTGTCAAAGAAAAAATGCTTGTCTCACAACAAAAAAGATGATCAATCAGTGGTTTCAGCACACATAAGCACATAATTTCCATGGTCTTTATTGAAAATTAACAGGTTTTGTCTAACTACCTTGAAATATCTTCCCTTTTAGACAAAGATGCCATTTACAATATATCAGTAAAGGTTGTACAAGGTGATGAGATGTACAATATACAAGGCTAGAGTTCCTTTTTCACTTTGCATTACAAAAAGCTTGGGATGCGACTTCTTTTCATTTTTAAAGCCTCAAACCCCTACTTAATTTTTCTTTTTTTTTGGGGGGGGGGGGCCGTTAGAGAAATGTCTTGAGCTTTCTGCCTGATATATTTGTATATGAGAAACGGAAGTCATGCTCAGATTTGTCCGTGTTCCATAAACTTACTGTGGATCAAACTGGGGTAATCACAAAATAATTAAACAGTTGTTCCAACTTTCTCTAACTGTCTTTAAGTCTGATTGAAGCCTTATAACATCTAGAGAAGATCTGCAGTAGGATGTCGTCTCATTTAAGTGGAGAGAGAAGTAACAAGGGGAAAAATATCAGTTTCTCCTAGCTGAGAATACCTGGTAACATAGGGAACTAGTCTGAACATTAACCAAGACATTGTCTTAGATCTAAGAGTTCCTAGACCATAGGATGTCTCTGTTTCTACAATCCATTCATCATCATCAGCAAGAACAATTTCTAAGGAGTTGTAAACATGCTGAGAGTCTGAAATTAGTTTTCTTGGTGACGATATGTGATGTAAGAACACGACAGCTTGATTGCCATAATAACGGAACTGCCAAGCTTTGGCAGGGAGGGAGGCAAAAAAAGGGGGAAACATGAAACACATTGCAATTTAAATTCTGGTGTTGGTCCAAGATTGCTTTAATTTTACTCATCTACTCCAAGAACCAGAAAAAAAAAATTTAAAGCCTTCTGATGCTAAATGGCTCTTGGGGGATGTGAAATTATTATCTCACTCACAAATTTATTTGTACCCTGTATCCGTGTTTTACTGTGCGAGTTTTATTTGTCATGGTCTCATTATTTTTATCTTGAGAAAATATTCTTATTTTAGCCTAATTGGTTTCCCCAGTACAAACAACAGAAAATAAAAATGTGACACTTTCCTGTAACTTGACAAATATTTAAACAATTTTGATGGGGAAATATAAAGCCAGGTAGGTTACAATTGTTTTTCTTGGGTAACTCTCATATTCATAGCTGTTGGCTGTTACAATAAAGATGAAGAAGAGATTATATTTACCTATAACTCATTTCAACAGAAAAGGATCCTCATGGGTCCTGTAGTATTCATATATATAATACATAGGAATATTAATTGTATACATTTATTGCAAATAAAAATCAGATTTTTTATATTTCAGTCAAATGTACTAATTACTTGGTAGTGTAAGAATGATGAAGAGTAATTCCTGTAGAAGTCAATTTACAGGTAAAATCCTAAATAAACAGAACACAACTTTAGTGCTGTGATTCCACTGAAACAGCAAGGTCATTTCCCTTGTAAAATGTTACACTGTCTCGTTACTAAACCACACAAAGCCTCCACTTCACGGGGTGATATTAAGGTTCGACAAACATGGAGCAGAGCTGATTTAGCTGAACTGCATTCATACCTCTCACTGAGTTTTCAGAGTGATTGACGGTCAGCCACTTTATCTAGTTATCTCCTGCTGGTGCTGCAGAGGTCTGATCCTGCTTCCTTATCTAGATGAGATCCCAGGCAAGTGTTAATGGTGGTACCCAAGTGCTTTGTCTCCCAGACTGAATGCCAATACGCATATACCAACCTACTTATTTAAGAAGTCAGCACAAGAATGGATACTTGATTTGGATATCATGACAAAATAATGTCTTTTATTTTCTTCAAAGCATATCCATAAGGACTCATAAGGATTGTGAATGCCCTGTATTACTACTTCTGTTGCTTCAGCAAATAGTAACATGTCTATACAGAGTTGCAGCCTGCAAAAACGCCAGGGAATTTCGATATGTCACTGTCTTTAAGTAGCAAAAAGTGGGTTAATACCATCACCAGCAATTGCAAGCAATGTGGTCTTGCTCTCCCCATTGTAATAGTGGCTTTTTGAACAGCAAAAAAGAGCTTGATTAATTTAGTGACTACTAATTAATATATGGTGGTCAAGCCTGTAGGAAACAGAGAAGCAAAAACTTCTGCAGTTGATGATGGGTTTGATCTGCAGCCCTGGAAGAAGCTTGGGCTGGTGTAAC